>PVJA010023029.1:0-16583 GCA_004027025.1 Myocastor coypus
AAAAAAAAAAAAAAAAAAAAAAAAAAAAAAAAAAAAAAAAAAAAAAAAAAAATAAAGGAAGAAAGATCCATTTTGGCCCATCGTTTCATAGGTTTTCATCTGTATTCAGCTGGCTTCAGTCCAGAAATATTATGGTGGAGGGAAATGAGAGAAGGAAACTGTTGCACAGTAGCATCCAGGAAACAGAAAGGGAACTCAAGAAAAGATTGTCTTTGCCAGGCATTGTGGTGCATGCCTGTAATCCCAGCACTTGGGAAGCTGAGCAGGAGGATTAATATGAGTTTGAGATCAGCCTGGGCTACAAAAGTGAGCTCAAGGCCAGCCTGAACTGCATTGTAAGACCCTATCTCAAAAAAAGAAAAAGGAGCCGGGCGTGGTGGCGCACGCCTGTAATCCCAGCACTCAGGAGGCTGAGGCAGGAGGATTGGTGCAAGTTCGAGACCAGCCTCAACTGCATAGTGAGACCCTGTCTCAGACAAAAAAAAAGAAAAAGGAAAGATATGTCTTCAAGAGGCATGTGCCCAGCGACCTGCTTCTCCAGCTGGGATCCACCTCTTAACAGCCTATTAGCAATGGATTAATACACTGATGAAGTTAGCACCCTCATTAAGGGACCACTCCAGATTGCCTTTCACAGTTATTTACTTTCTCTTTTATTATGTGATGGTTAGTATATGCACATGCTTTGGGGTGGACTGCCCTCTTTTTTGTTCTTTATGTCAGCATGTACATTTTGAAATTATCTGGTTTAATGTTACAGTTTCCTTCTAAATCAGACTTGCTTGAGTCCATTTTTGAGACCAGCCTAGAAAACATAGGGAGACCTCTTTTCAAAGAAAGGAAAGAAAAAAAAAAGTTCCCTCTAAAATGGCTATTCCCAAGCCGGGCATGGTGGCGCATGCCTGTAATCCCAGCACTTGGGAGGCTGAGGCAGGAGAATCAATGTGAATTCGAGACCAGCCTGGACTACAAAAGTGAGCTCAAGGCCATCCTAAACTGTATAGCAAGGTCCTGTCTCAAAAAATAAATAAATAAAATAAGAATTTTAAAAAATAAAATGACTGTTCCCTAAAACACATATGCTGGCTCTTTTTCTTTCCTTTCTTTCTATCTTCCTTTCTCTTTCTTTCTTTCTTTCTTTCCTTCTTTCTTTTTCTCTCTCTTTTTTTTTTTGATAGGGTCTTGCTATGTAGTACAATCTGGCCTTAAACTCACAGTGATCCTCCTGCTTTGCCTCCCCATGCACTGGGATTACAGGTGTGCACTACCATGCCCAGCATATGTATAGTATTTATTCAACAGTAGATACTGAATTCATTGTAGATATTAGGCACTACACTATATAGGGGAAACATGATGACAGAAATGAAAAATGCTGTACTTTAAATATCCACAGTAGAAAGCAAAAGCCAAAATAAGGGAAATTGAGGAATTTGTTATTAATTATTAAATGGATATGGGATGTATTAGTTCTACTTCTCTATATAGAAAAAGGATTAGGCATATGTTTTAGTGGTAAAACTCATGCCTAGTGTGTGTGAGGCCCTGAGTTCAACCAGTAACTATTAATCACTTAGTAGTCCAATGATTTAAATACAAGATGACAGTAAAATGGAGCTGGCAAGTTGGCTCAGCAGTTTAAAGCTCCTGCCTAGGAAAGTTGAGGAAACCACAGGGACCGCGGTTCCATCCCTGGCACCACATGCTGCGCCAGCCCCACCTCTAGGGCAAGCTGAGTCAGCCATGACGAAAACAAATAAATAAGGATAAAATTAAATTTAAAAAAAAGGATGACAGTAAAATGGCATATATTTTCATTTTTATAAGAATATAACAGAAATATAAAACTGGCAAATTTATTCAATACAAAAAATTTATTCAATACAAAAATCAACTGTTTGAAGTGACACGTGCCAAGGTGATGCTAGGATAGGCAGTACATAAACAAACATGCTGCCAGAGTGATGCTTGGAGTAATCTGTTAAGTATTTAAAAAGAGAAAAAAGCTTGGCTTGGTGGTGCATATTTATAGTCCCAGCACTCTGGTGCCCAAGGCCAGAGGACTGCTGTGAGTTTAAGGCTAGCTTGGGATACATAGTGAGTTCAAGGCCATCAAGTATGTAGGAAGACTCTGTCTCAAAAAGGGGGAGGAGGGGTTAGTGACATAAGCGCCTGTCAGGCAAGCACAAGGTCCTGAATCCCCTTCTTCCGCCAAAAAAACCTTCCCGTGATATAATCATAGTGCCAGTTTAGTGTCCTTGGTATATTCTAGCTTTGCTTTAGGTCTTTCTCACACAAATGCCTGGTGAGACCCTATCTCAAAAACTTAAAAAGAGCTGAGGTGGTAGCTCAACGTAAAGGCACTAAATTCAATCCCTAATGCCATTCCTCAAAAGAGAATTTTGCAAAGTGACTGATAATAGTAGATCTTAAATAGTGCAGTCTGTTTTGTCCTCATTGATAAATAAAGCACAGAAGTCTGCAACTTAGATCTAAGGTCATGGTAGGTAAGGGAGAATGGAATATGAACTAGAGCTCTCCAGCTCTAGAATCTGTGATCTTAGCTACTGGCTGTATATTAGTAGGATGTGAAGTAGAAGGCAAAGGGAAAACATCATGAGGGGCACTAAGGTGGAATAATCACCGTTCCAGAATTTCATTGGAATCTTCCCAACATTACAGTATGTAGCACAGTGAATTACCCTCCCAGTTTGCATGATTTACCTTATAAAAATTCTTTGGACTGTCCTACATTAAAACAAAAAACAGCCACGTATGGTAGTATATGCCTGTCCCAATACTCAGGAGGCTAAGGCAGGAGAATCCTTGTGAGTTTGAGGTTAGCCTGGACTACAAAGTGAGTCCAAGTCCATCCTGAACTGCATAGCAAAACACCAACTCAAGAACAAAACCAAATCCAAAAACATCTCAGTGGTAAAGTACTTTTTTGTCATATGGAGAACCTGGGTTGACAAAAGAAATACAATGGATCAAACCATGTTAAGGATTCAGAACCTTTACTTAGAAATAGGCTTCAATAGTTTGGATTTTTTTTTTTTTTTTTTGTCTTTTTGAGACAGGCTCTCACTATGCAGTGCAGGCTGGCATTGAGCTCATTTTTGTAACTCAGGCTGGTCTCAGACTTGCGCCAATCCTCCTGCCTCAGCCTCCCAAGTGCTGGAATTACAGGCGTGTGCCACTATACCTGGCTCAAAAAATGTTTTAAGTGATCATGATTTATAACTGATTAAGAACTATTTCTGAAATCAGGTGATTTTGCCTACTTTTCTATAGAACTCTTGAACCAAAGGGACAGAATACATACAACAGGGACTAGTAAATACTAATACATCATATATTTCAAAATCATTAACACTTTAATTGTATTTACCCCAAAAGGTAAGTATGTGATGGAATGGATTTGTTAATTAGCTTGATTTTTATCTTCCCACAATGGAAACAGAATCAAAGCATATTATTTCCTATATATACAGACCTATAGTGTTTTAAAAAATGATAACAGTGTTTTAGAAGTTTAGAATTTTTCTTTTACTATATTTTTAAAGTTTGCCTTACTCATTCCTTAGCCAGAGTTTCTGCGTGATATGAACATTTTTTAGTGCGTTTAGGAATCGGAAAAAGAACAGTAGAATTCTGAGGGTGCCACCCCTGGCCCTACCTCTTCTCATGTAAGTGCTAAAAACCAATAAGAATATTATGAAGATTTTCCTTGCCTCTTACTTGTATAGCCTAGGAGGAAGAGCTTGATCTCATCACTTTTAGCAATGCAGCAAATCGATCAGGGGCTAATGTATTCATTTTGGTTCTCTCAGTCAAGTTAGCAGCCCAGATGTCAGTGATCAGAAACCTGAAACATCAAGCCTTGCTTCAAATCTTACCATGTCAGAGGAAAGTAAGTACCATGTTTTGTGCATGATGGAAGGGGCATTCCTGTGGCCAGGTAATGCTCTTCATATAGAGTTGGGTTTCACTGATTACCTGGATTATCTCATAATACACAGAAAGATCTCTGCTTATGTGTATGCTTGCTTGTATTGTCCTGCAAGCTCTATTGACATAACTAGCTTGGGGAATCAGAGAGTGAATAAACCTACACAGAATCTTCTCACCTAGGAGTTGCACTTGGTGATTTTGTTTGAAGTTGAGTGTTTTAAAGGTAGTAGTTTTCAGGCTGGGGATATAGATCAATAGCATAAGCACCTGCCTGGCAAATGCAAAGTTCCAAGTTCGATCCCTGATACCTCAAAAAATTAATTAATTAAAGGTAATAGTTTTCAAAATGAGAAACATATGTGGACCAACCTTTGACTGCTCCTCTTGGAGGCTTGATGTACTTCTGCCTTTCTAATAAAACCTAGTGATCTGTCACATCTTGACCAGAAATAAAACTAATCCCCTGAGCCCGAGATTGATATTAGGGTATGAAGGAGATCCCCTGGCTTAGCAAAGTAAATCCCTCATGTAACAACTTTCACTTTCCTATATGACAGTTATATTTATATTTATATGTGTGTGTGTGTTTGTTTGTTTGTTTGTTTGTTTCTTGTGGAGACAGGCTTTGTCTAACATACCTACTTCCCCATTTGGCTCCACTGGGTAAATAGTCCTTGAAATTAAATAGCTATGCCTTATTATTTTATCACACATTTTAAAAGAGGAAATTTATTGAAAACCTTTTTGTTTTGGTGGAGACTTTTTTTTGTGTGTGTATGTGTGTAACCAGGGATTGAACTCAGTCCTTGTGCTTGCCAGGTAAGCACTTATTTACTGAGCTATCGCCCCAGCCCCTTGTAAGACTTTTTTTTTTTTTTTTTAAAGGAATTTTTTGGAGGACTATTTTCTCTCTTAAGTATCCTTGACCATTATCTCAGTTACTTTTCTCTTGTGGCTGGAACAAATACCCAACACCTAGAGTTAAGGAAGGAAAGGTTTATTTAGCTCATAGTTAATAAAGGTTTTAGCCGGGCGTGGTGGCGCACGCCTGTAATCCCAGCACTCGGGAGGCTGAGGCAGGAGGATTGGTGTGAGTTCGAGACCAGCCTTGGCTACAAAAGTGAGCTCAAGGCCAGCCTGAACTGCATAGGGAGACCCTGTCTCAAAAAGACAAAAAAAAAAAATAATAAAAATAAAGGTTTCAATTCATATTCAGCTGGCTCCAAGGCAGAGGCCATGTGGCAGAAGGCAGCAAGCAGTTCACGGCAGGGAGAACAGCAAAGAGTGAAGGGACAGAGCAGCAGCCGAGGCATCTAGCAAGTGACTCTCCCTTCCTTACATCATGTTGCACCCAGGGCAGGAACAGCACTCACAACCATAATCCTAGCATTGATCATGAAGTAATCACAAATTCTAGGAGCCACCCAGTGACTGCATGAGGCTTTGAGAGGGATACCTAGATACAAAGCATAACCATGTGTTAAATAAAGTATGATTTTTTTTAAAAATGTCTTGAGTTCTGTATATTTTTTTTTAGTGGTGAGTCTAGGACTCAGACTTGTAGCATGACAGAAGAATCATTTGAAATGCTTGTTTGTAATGTAGAATGGCAGCCATTTTTTCAAAGATTATTATTCAGGAGCTCTGATAGAACTAGTGCATATAGGAAACTCTACATCTATGGAAAACTGCTCTAATCATTATAGTATCTCCTGAGTCCTAGGTGTTCCACTCATACACACAAATATACCACCCTCTGCCAAAAGACCTGTGCCTTGAAAATTTTATACTTGATGTTAAATTTACGTCCAAGAATTAAGTTTAGTATTCTTTATCCTTCCCAATAATTTGTCTTCCATTTTCTTCAAAAACTCTAGCTCCTTTGAAGTATATCTATACTTTTTCCATCTTTCCTTACTACCTTAGGCTGAATTACTTAGAGTAGAAGTCATTCTGTTCTTTAAAGTCTAGATTGTCTCTGTTTTCTTCACCCAAACTTAACTGCTGTCTGTGATTTTAGGATTCATATAGATAACTTACCTAGTACCTATCTTATTTCTCTTATTTTTATTTTCCTTCTTACAAGGCATAGATTCTCTAGCCCATTATTATAAAAATTCTCACAAATACTTTCAACAATAAATACTTTTAACCTTAAAAGTCATAGGGCTGACGAGATAGCTCAACAGCCTAAGCACCTGCTTAGGCAAGCTCAGGGACTGTGGTTCAATCCTTGGCACTGCATGTTGTGCCAGCCCTGCCCCTGATTATGCTAATCTGGCCACTAAGACCAAGCATGGTGATACATGCCCATAATCCCAGCTCTGGGAAGGCTGAAAGGAGGAGGATCACAAGTCCGAGCTGCATAGTGGGATCCTACAACAACCAAATACAGACAGACAGACAGAATTATATCTCTTATTGAATACTTATACCCTAGTCATAATCACAGGGCCTCAGGTGAGCCCACAGTTTGCTTAAAAATCTTATACTTTCCTTATTAGTTTTGCCTTTTATTATTTCATACCACCTCTTCTCTCAAAGCATCAGACTTACTATCAGTGGATGCTGCTTTCTTAAACGAAAGCTCTCAGACAGGTAGCTATTGTCCTACCAGCATCAAGCCTTCAAATCTGTTGATATTGTATGCTTGTTTTCTTGCTTCCTTCTTGTTAGAATAGAAAAGATACTCTTGTTCCTGTCAAATTTTAAATACTTGCATTACATATTGTATTGTCTTAACCTTCTACTAGGACTTTCGAGATGCAGTTTTCTGGTCACTGCTACTACCCATCATAATCTTGTTTTCTTAAGTCCTTCCTGTCAATAAAGAGCAGATTTTGTCTGCTATCTTCAAATACAAATAAGGGCTCCCTTTGGCTCCACAGCACTCCTGAAAAGAGTTGTCCACTTTTGCTTTGTCACCCTCCCATTTGTTCCTTATTCCCTGTCAAATTTAGTTGTCTCTCTACTCTTCCATTTAAACTACTCTTGTCATCAGCTTCTTTCAGATTACCAATTTTAGTAAACATTTCTTTCATTCTCCCTTTCATATATTTCCTCCCAGCTTTCATCTTTGATTAACTTTTCTTCTTCTAGCTGAATTCTCAAGTTAGTAACTCTTAGAGCTTGTTTCTGAACTACCGTTTTTCCCCTTTTGGGAGCCTTCCCTCCATTACATTATTTTAAAAGTTTTATACATTGTTAATGAATCCCAAATGTATATTTCTTGTCTGACTGCTCTCCATTTCCTCCTCTTCCTCCTCCTTCTCTGCTTCCTCTTCTTCCTCTTCTTCTTCCTCCTCTTTTTCTTCTTTTTTTTTTTAAATGTATTTAGGACAGGGTCTACAGGGTCTTACTACATCGACTGGACCCATAATGATTCTGTTTTTAACCTCCCCAGTGCTGGGATCACAGGCATGTGTCACCACGCCCAATCTCAGTATGATGTCTCAGCACACTCTGGGGGCAGGGCCAACACGGCATGCCAGGAATCATACCCCAGCTGCTGCACTCTGCCTAAGCAGGTGCTTTACTCCACTGAGCTATCTGACCAACCCTCTTGATTTCATTTGTGTATCCAACTGCCCTCTTGAGATCTGTTCATGTATATGAGAGGAAAGTTATACTTAAAATGTCTTTAAAAGCTTTTTTGGGCCGGGCGTGGTGGCTCACGCCTGTAATCCCAGCACTCGGGAGGCTGAGGCAGGAGGATCGTTGTGAGTTCGAGACCAGCCTGGGCTACAAAAGTGAGCTCAAAGCCAGCCTGAACTGCACAGTGAGACCCTGTCTCAAAAAAAAAAAAAAAAAAAAAAAAGCTTTTTTGATTCCCTTAGGTTCATTCCATCGTAACTATTCTCTTAGTGTTGACCATTTTAGAAAGGATATAACTATCCCTCAATTGCTTCAAGTAAAAACCTAGAAATCATTCTGCATTCCCCCATTTTGCACAGTTCCTATATCCACATCCCATCAGATGTCCTGTTAGTATTTGACTATAATCCTTTTGTGCTTCACCAAGATCAAGGTTTATTATCTAGACAAATAAAAAATTCGCCCATCTAGGAGGTTTGTTGTTCTCTTCTGGAATTAAGTTAAATTGGAGGAAGGTAAGGGTTTATGTTTTATAAAATACCTACCACCAGAGAAGGAACCTACAAAATTTCAGTGAACATCCCTTACCTTCTGTGTGATAGATTGTAAAACTTCAGATCTAATTGAGAAATGCTTATAGATTAACGGGATCTTCAGATTTCCAATAATTATTTTTATTATTTTTTAAAATATTTATTTATTTATTTATTTATTTATTTATTTATTTATTTATTTATTGTCTTTTTGAGACAGGGTCTTGATGTGCAGTTCAGGCTGGCACTGAGCTCACTTTGATAGCTCAGGCTGGTCTCAAACTCACACCGATCCTCCTGTCTCAGCCTCCCGAGTGCTGGGATTACAGGCGTGCACCGCCACGCCTAGACAATAATTATTTTTAAAGACCTCAAATAGGTACCAGGGAGATAGCTCCATGGCACAAGTGCCTGCCTGGCAAGCACAAGGTTATGAGTTCAAACCCCGGTCCTGCAAAAAATAAATAAATAATAAATAAAGACCTCAAGCAGTGGCATTTAATAAAACCTTCTGTGATAAACTCACAGATGGTGATTTATTTTACTTTGGGTTATGAAGTAGCCCCTCATCTGCTCATGAACAGGGATTTCTTTTTGGTCAAGTACTTTTTCAGGGAAACTATCTAGGCAAACAGTGTTAGAGGAAGTTCTTGAATAATAATAATGAATAAGCCTTGATCTTGGTAATGTTTGGGAAGCACAAAGGGATTATAGTCAAATACTAATGGGACATCTGATGGATGTGGATATAGGAACTGAGAAATAGGAGAATGCAGAACAGTTTGCAATCTAGCAACATCATAAAACCACTCTGCCTGCATTTGGTCTAAATCAGTGCTCAATGAGTGGAATTTAGTTATGTCAAACTTGAGTCAAATATTTAAAGCATTTATCCCAGAAATTAAGAAAATCAAGTTTACAGAAACTTCAGAGGAAGTCATGGGGATCAAGAGGAGATTAGCTGGAAAATCATTTTATTTGCTGGTTCACTAAAGCATCACATCAATTCCACATCAGTCTGTCTCTACAAAAGTTAAAATTGAAAAAAAAAATTCTTTTAAAAACCCTTAAAATAAGCTTTTTTGCAGGTCACAAAATATAGTATAAAAGCATACTGGTTCTGGCCCGGCAAGATGGCTCAATGGTCTAACGCGCCTGCTTAGGAAAGCTTGGGCAGCTGCAGGGACTGCGGTTCGATCCTCGGCACCACATGCTGCGCCAGCCCTGCTGTCAGGGCAGGCTAAGCCGGCCATACAAATAAATAAATAAATAAATAAACAAACAAAAGTGGAAAAAAAACAAAACAAAAGCATACTGGTTCTGCAGTAGCAATAGTTTCCTGATAAGAATGAATATTTCCTTCAAACTTGGTTTCCTATATGTCATTTGTATGACCCTTTACTAAGAATAGAGTAAGCACCCAGAGAATGAGTAAAATGGAGCAGCATAATATGGTTTCCTAGTTTTAGAAGTTGTTTTTTAGGTTTGCTGATGAACACAGCTGAAAGCTTAGGAGGTTGCTTCAAACTTTATGCTACCCAAGCTGTATTCTGTTGTTTAGTTTGAGAGACTATATAGTGACCTATGCAATTTTCCCATTTCATTTTGAAAATGTCCTAACTTTTTTATGTGGTGATACTGTTTTTCAGTTATGACATGCAACGATTACATCCCTCGCTCATCCAATGATTATACCTCACAAATGTATTCTGCAAAGTAAGTTGAATAATCATTTCCAAAATATACATATACTTTTCCTATAGGTTTGTTGCAAAATTTAATTTGACATTTAACTTCTCACTTCTCTATATCTGTACTCCAATTTTTTATTCCCTCCAAATGTAGTGTGTGTACCATCCTTTTAAAAAGTAACTGGTTGCTTCTTACATAGGATCCCACTCTGAGAGCCATGGAAAATGTAAAATAGTGTTAGTGATGAAAACATATTCCTGGCAGCCGGGCGTGGTGGCGCACGCCTGTAATCCCAGCACTTGGGAGGCTGAGGCAGGAGAATCGGTGCGAGTTCGAGACCAGCCTAGGCTACAAAAGTGAGCTCAAGGCCAGCCTGAACTGCACAGTGAGGCCCTGTCTCAAAAAGACAAAAACAAAACAAAACAAAAAAAAACCATATTACTGGAGCCAGGGATATATAACTCATTGGCACAAGTGCCTGACTGGTAAGTGCAAGGCCCTGAGTTCATTTCTGGGTACCAAAAAAAAGGGAAGACATATTACTAATTGACCTTTGATCATTCTTGCTTTACACTGATACACAGATCACTAATAGCAGCATAGGCCATCTCCAGAGTGGGACTTCTCAGCTTTATCTGTGTTCAATTTTTCTTTTGAGAAATGTTCTCAGCATAAGAATTGAGCCTCAAATTAAACAGCTTGGTAAGCCAAGCATGGTGGTACACACCTGTGACCCTAGCATTCAGAGGCTGAGGTATGGGCATCACTGTGAATTTGAGGACAGCCTGAACTATGTAATGAGACTCTGGTCTCAAAAGCAAAACAAAACATGGCCAGCGAGATGGCTCAGCAGTCTAAAGCACCTGCTTAGGCAAGCTTAGGCAACTGCAGGGACTTTGGTGTGTTCCCTGGCACCAGGCACCACATGCTGCTCCAGCCCCACCCCCAGAGCAGGCTGAGCCTGCCATGAAAAAAAAAAAAAGGTTGGTAGGTGCAAGTCACTAAAAGAGAAGGTTTTGGGCTTTTCCAAGGTAAGATCAGCATTTATAACCAACTAAGTTATTTCCAAGATGGATAGGTGTAGAACATGTGTGTAAAAAGATACTGGCTACATGTTAATGGCAAGTGGGTATATCCATACATAGATAGGTGTGCTTATAAATTAGAATGTATTCTCTTGTGCTTACAAGGGTAGAATATAAAAGGGTATTGGTAACAGGTGAGAAAAACCTGTGAGGCTATTACAAAAAGAAACGAGCATTTTTTTTTTCTCTTACTGTGCCTTTCCATTTGAACTTTTTGAATTGCATATTAGTTAGAAATTAACTAATTAAAAAAATGAATTTAGGGAGGCTGGCCAAATAACTCAGTGGATTATGGCACCTGAAAGTAGGTGCAAGAGCCTGGGGTTTGGTCCCCTGGGGTGCACTGAGAGGCCAATTGAAACTGGGTGTGGTGGCATGCACCTGTAATCCCAGCTCTTGGGAGGCTGTAAGCAGGATAAGTATGAGTCTGATCTAGTAGTGAGACCCTGAACTCTTGTAGGCCCTTCCCTAAAATAAAAAAAATCAATTTAGGGATGGGAAGATAGCTTCACAGTCTAAGGTCTGCCTGGCAAGCACAAGGACTGAAGTTTGATCCCTAGTACCACATGCCATTCCAGCCACCAAAACCAGGAATTATGGCACATACCTGTAATCCTAGCGCTGGGAAGGCTGAGACAGGAGGATCACTATGGGTCTGACTGCATAGCGAGACCATATGCCAAGTAAATAAATAATGACAATTTTTTTTAATAAAAGAAAAATAAGGAGATGGGGAGATAGCTGTGTGGCAAGGTCGTGAGTTCAAACCCCGGTCCAAAAAAAAGAAATGTAATGAGTTTTCCAAATTCTAATCTGGTTTTAACACTGTTTGTATCATGGGGCCCGTCATTTTCATCTGTAATGACTAAAGTTACTCTCTGAAGTTATTATAAATTAGATACCAACTTATGATCTTTGTCATATCTGGAAATTGAGACATTTGAGGTCCACTAATATTTTAGGTTATTCCCTTGTGATTTAAGTAACAAATACAACCTGGACTATTTTTTGGATTTAGGTGTAGCTAAGAATATAGTCTCAGCCGGGCGTGGTGGCGCGCGCCTGTAATCCCAGCACTCAGGAGGCTGAGGCAAGAGGATCGGTGTGAGTTTGAGACCAGCCTGGGCTATCAAAGTGAGCTCAAGGCCAGCCTGAACTGCATAGCAAGACCCTGTCTCAAAAAAAAAAAAAAAAAAAAAAAAGAATATAGTCTCTTTGCCTCTGCCTTGTACTGTAAGTAACTACTTTGATTTTATTGTTTTCTTGTTATGAAATTTTATTTTATTTTTCATTAAAATTTTAAAAGAATATAATCTCATGTAATATAACCATTGTTAAATTTATAAATAAATATATATATATATATTAATTAAAAAATAAAAGAATATAACCTAAATCTACTGAGATATGCATATGTTGCATAGTGAATTTACTACACTGAAGGCACTCTGTTAGTTATGTTCTGTCTTCAGACTTTCTTACCACTTACGAGAACCATTACAGTATAATGCATTTTTAAATACACCTCTATTCCATATTCACCTCCTTCTAATCCTTTTTTTTAATTTTTGGGGACAGGATCTCACTATGTAGTTGAGGCTGGCCTTGAACACTAAGTGATCCTTCTTCCTGAGAGTCTCAAGTACTGGGATTGTGGCATGTACCATCATGCCTGGCCTCTATAATCTGTTTTAGACAACCAGGTCAAATTAATCTTTATTAAAGAATAGTTCTAATCTTGTCACTCTCTTTTTTTTTCTTGTTTCAGAACTTTTGTTTGTTTGTTTGTTTATTTATTTATTTTTATGGCCGGCTCAGCCTGCCCTGAGGGCAAGGCTGGCACAGCCTGTGGTGCCAGGGAACGAACTGCAGTCCCTGCAGCCGCCCAAGCTTTCCTAAGCAGGCACTTTAGACCACTGACCCACCCTGCCGGGCCCCTAATCTTGTCACTCTTAGCTCAACAATTTCAGTGCCTCCCTGTTGTTTCAGATTTATATGAACTTCTAGGCTAGCATTAGGGGCTTTGTTTCTTCTGTCTTTTACTTGCTACTTTCCTTCTCTTAATAAACCTGCCTTAAATGTTTGTTCTTTGGAGACTGAAGCCCTTGTTTTCCTTCCTCTGTACCTTCGCCAGGGCTTTTTTCTTGCCCAAAAATACCATTGCTCAACTATTTGTGTTTCCCCATCTACTCAATTTACATACCACTTCTTGATAGCCATCTTTTATTCTCCCTTTTCCTCCAAAGCTGGAGTGGAAAAGCTTTTTTCCTCCTAAAAGATTTCCTCCACTCTGCATTTTATTCTTGTGATTGATATTGTACATAAGCACTTTGATACCAGGTAAAATAACTGGTATCTAAATGTTCTGTACATCAATATCTAGGGCTTCCTAGATTTGGATAGTTACCCTGATTCATATTTTATAGGCTTAATTAGAGAATATTGGGGCCCACCCCACCTGTTGTTTTGTGATATAGTTGCTTGTCTTCTCCACCAGTCTTACTCTTTTTTCTTATTCCCATTTTCTTTTTTCAGAACACTTAGTTTTGCCGTAAAGGCTGGATGGAAAACAAGAAATATTTCCATTCTGTCCAGTTTTCTGTTATCATATAGTTTTATTCTGTATGTAGCTGTAGGAATAATTTTAATCTGCATTTTGCGTAAGGCCTTGCTTAAATTGTTCTTTGGGTGGACAATAATGGGATCTAAAAAGAAAGTTCTTTCTTACTGTATAAGAGGCATTTATGTGATACATTGGTCTCCTCATTTCTGATTCTTTGCTTTTAGTGGTATTAGCTATTTTACCTGTTACTTTTACCAAAATAAGTCACACGTGTAAGTTGTTTTTTTTTTTTTTTTTTTTTTTTTTTTTTTTTTTTTTTTTTTTTTTTTTTTTTTTTTTTTTTTTTTTTTTTTTTTTTTTTTTTTTTCTAGACCTTATGCACATATTCTGTCAGTTCCTGTTTCGGAAACTTCTTACCCTGGACAGACACAGTATCAGACACTACAGCAGCCTCAACCCTATGCTGTCTACCCTCAGGCAACACAAACATATGGACTACCTCCTTTTGGTAAGATACCCTGTTATAAGCAGTTTCTAAGAATGTTGCTTTGTTCTTTCCCAAAAAACTAGCAAGACTGATCTGGAAAGACACAGAGTTCTTTGTGGAGTAGTTATATTCAGTGATAGATGTGAAGGAAGTTGAATGTACAGATTTGCAACGGTGTCTTTGAAACATGCCAAGAAATCATAGTTTTCGATACTCATTGCTTGCTTGCCTTTCAAAATTTAGCTGTTTCCAAGGTTTGATGCTGAACCTTGAGGAGGAAAAGTATGGAAAAATTCTTTGAAGAATTAATGTTGCTTCAACTTAATGTATGACATGATGCATGGTTAAGTAGTTACAATAAGTATATTTTGAGGTGTCCAGATTCTGTAAACTGTAAACACCAAGTTGTATAATTTTCTAAATAGGATATGCTTCATAGATTACACAGTAGGGGCTGCAGTTTATTTTACTGCCCCTTCTATGTTAGTACTCTTATCAGAAAATTGTAATGGGAAAAAAACTATATCTTTGTAGACTTAATTTAAATAAACAGAAAATAAAGATTTCACAAAAAAATCCACCACATACATTTTATATTAGTGTTGCCTTCTTTTTTGTTTTGTTTTGTTTGATTGTTGTTGTTGTTGCCTTCATTTGACTTTTATATTTGTTTTTCCTGATCCATTTAACTAATTTTTTTTTTTTTTTTTTTTTTTTTTTTTTTTTTTTTTTTTTTTTTTTTTTTTTTTTTTTTTTTTTTTTTTTTTTTTTTTTTTTTTTTTTTTTTTTTTTTTTTTTTTTTTTTTTTTGCCTTTGTGAGACGGTTTCGCTATGCAGTTCAGGCTAGCCTTGAGCTCACTTTTGTAGCCCAGGCTGGTCTCGAACTCGCACCAATCCTCCTGCCTCAGCCTCCCAAGTGCTGGGATTACAGGCGTGCGCCACCACGCCCGGCTAACTAATTTTTTTTTATTAGTCTTGTTAACATCTTTTGGCTTCTGATAAGTATAAGAAACAAAACTTTAGGGTAAGAAAAAAAAATTTTTTAGCAGTTCTAGGAATTGAACAAGGACCCTTCACACTGAGCTATATACTATATGCCCTCTTTTTTCTTTTTTCTTTCCTCTGTTTTGGAAATAGAATCTTACAAAGTCACCAAGTTGCCCTGCCTGGGCTCAAATTTGTAGGCCTCTGCCTTAACCTCCCAGAGTGCTGAGATTTCAAGTATGCGCCTTAGTGATATATTTAGTCAACTCTGAAATGTCCTTTTTAGCTAAAGAGCCATCTGAAGCCAGGTGTTGGTGATGCACTGAGGAGGCTGAGGTAAGAGAATCACTTGCAAGTTCAGATCAGCCTGTGCTATAGTGAGTGATATAAGGCTAACCTGAATTACAGACTGAGACTGTCTCAAAAATAAATAAATAAATAAATAAATAAATAAATAAATAAATAAATAAATAAATAAAATTGTCCTTTATAGCATTGCTAAACAGTTGGTTACTCCTGCTGTTAAATAAAATTTCTGTTGTCTATTAACTCGTTTATGAAATACCTAACACATGTCATGTGAAGGATATAGATCCTAGGTATTATGAGGTCGTTAATGATTACATTTCCATTTTGTTAGGAAAAAGAGAGGGGAAAAAAAAAAAGAAGAAGAAGAAGGGGCCAGGGAGATAGGTCAGGGGCACAGGTGCCTGCCTGGCAAGTGCAAGGTCCTGAGTTTGATCCCTGGTTCCACAAAAAAAAAAGAAAGAAAAAGAGAGAAAGCTATAAATAATCTGTTTAAAACCTACAGAAAACATTTTTTTGTATTGTTTTTGTTTAATATCTGGAGCAAGAAAGACTTCTGCTATAAGACCACTTGTTCTGTCAATAACTGAGAGAATATGCCAGGGGTGGTGGCGCACACCTGTAATCCCAGCACTCGGGAGGCTGAGGCCAGAGGATCAGTGCAATCAAGACCAGCTTGGGCCACAAAAGTGAAGCCAAGGCCAGCCTGAACTGCATAACGAGATCCTGTCTCAAAAAGACTAAATAATAATAATAATAATAATTGAGAGAAGCCAGACATGATGATACACACCTATAATCCCAGTACTCAGGAAGTTAAGGCAGAATGATCACCATAAGCTAGTCTAAAGCCAGTCTGCACTATATGGTGAGACCTTGTCTTAAAAAAAAAAAAAAAGAATTGAGGAAAAGAAGTAATTTGATTTTGATATATAAAACATACTAGGCTGGGCTATAGCTCTGGGGCACAACACCTGCCTGATAAGTGCCAAATTCTGAGTTCAATTCCTGGTACAAAAAGGAAAATCTTAATAGAGAGGGTTTGGGGTAATGTAAATGATAGTATGGCATATTCTTCCAATTTTTAAAAAAGTTATAGTGCCTTTAAAAGGTATTTTGTGTTTTAACATATGGCTTTTTTGAAAGCAAGATTTTTTTTTTTTAATCAGTACTGCCTATTTTCAGACTAGTCTGTTTTATTTCAAATGTATATAGGGCTTCAGTAGACTTCATTATATTAATATATTTATTAAGTACTATACTAAGCAATATGCTAAGTATTTCACACTTCTAATTTTTGTCACACTTTTAACTATTGTTTCAATTTCCAGATCAACCTTAGTTCTAAGGAAGTAGTAGCATCCCCTTTTACAAATGGAGAAACT
>PVJA010023029.1:16683-33563 GCA_004027025.1 Myocastor coypus
CTTTTGTAACCCAGGCTGGTCTCGAACTCACACTGATCCTCCTGCCTCAGCCTCCCGAGTGCTAGACTTGATTTTAGATCTGTTTAATTCTAGAGGATCTCATAAATTTAGGTCTATTTTCAAAAGATTGCCTCAGATTTGAGTTTGAAATTAAAGATTCTTCCTCTTAAAGTAGAAAAAACTAGAAATATAGGGAGGAAAGGGTAAGTTAGGAGTAATCATATTTTTTTCTTTAGAAATAAACAGAAATGGAGTTTGGAGGTGTAACTTGTGGAGATCTAAAAGAATATATGTGAAGAAAAGGATGTTCATTTGTTCATAGGGGTTTGTCCACTATGTCTTTAGCTGCTGTTGATCTGATTTTATTTTATTTATTTATTTTTGTATTTAGGACAGGATCTATAGAGTCTCACTACATAGATGAGACTTGCAATGATTTCTCCTGTTTTCAGCCTTTGAAGTGCTGGAAATACAGGTGTGCGCCATCACGGGCAGTCTCAATAGCTGTCTCAGTGTACACCTGGGGCAGGGCTGGTATAGCAGGCCTGAGAATCAAACCCCAGTCTCTGCACCTACTTGCAGGTGCTTTAATCCATTGAGCTATTTGGCCAGCCCATAATTTTAAAAAAACTTCAATGTGAGTAGAAGATTTTGGGATATGAAGTAAGAACCTTAAGGATGGTTCATTTCATTTTCCTCAGTAATTTCACTTTTGAGAATTTATCCTTTAGGATGCTGTGACCCCACAATACAGTTCCTCATGTTGCGGTGACTCCAAACCAAAAAATAATTTTGGTGGCTACTTCAAAACTGTAATTTTGCTGCTTTCCGATGGCTTTAGGCAACCCCTGTGTTTTGGTCATTCCACCCCCACTGGGGTTGCAACCCACAGGTTGAGAACTGCTGAATTAGATATTCAAGCATTTGCTTAACCAAGCTGTTCATTACAGCATTATTTATAATAGCAAATATTGGAAACAATGTACATATAAAATAGAAAAGTACGTGTTAAATTTCAATGTATGGATAGAATTCTGTAACTATTATATATAATATTCTTTTTTTGTTTTTTTTTAGTAACACTAGAGATAGAACCCCGCCTGGCAAGTGCAAGGTCACGAGTTCAAACCATGGTCCCATCAAAAAGTAGCCGGGCGTGGTGGCTCACGCCTGTAATCCCAGCATTCGGGAGGCTGAGGCAGGAGGATCGGTGCGAGTTCGAGACCAGCCTGGGCTCCAAAAGTGAGCTCAAGGCCAGCCTCAACTGCATAGCGAGACCCTGTCTCAAAAAGACAAAAAAAAAAAGTAAAAAAATAAAATAAAATAAAAAAATAAAACAAGGGCTGGTGGTATAGCTCAGGGGACTAAGCACTTGCTTAGGGAAGTGCAGGGGCCAGGGTTCAGTTCCTGGCTCTGCCTGCCGCACCAGTCCCTGCTCTCAAGCACGCTGAGCCAGCAATGGAGTCCAGGCGTAGTGGCATGCATCTGTAATCCCAGCACTTGGGAGGTAAAAGTAGGAGGATCACTGTGAGTCAGTAGTGAGACCTTGTACCAAAAAAACAAACAAACAACAAAAAAAAAACAGTGCCTCACTATGCTGTGCAGGTGCCTCTCAAACTTACAACCCTCTTGCCTCACTCAGATCTCCTTTGGTGCTATGATTATAAGGCACATGCTACCATTCCCAGCTATACATGATATTCCTGAAAGATACTTGGAATCTACAAAAACATTTTTATTAATTAGAAAAGACAGTATATAAACTGAAAACAATATATCAATTTATTATTTTTATACGTTCTATGTTCTCTTAATTTTCTGTAATATGTATCTACTGCTTTTGCCTTTTCTTTTTTTTGGAGGAAGGGGGCCTTGCTATGTTCAAGCTGGCCTCAAACTTACAGCAATCTATCTGCTTCAGCTTCCGAAGTGCTGGGATTGCAGGCATACATCACCATGTCTGACTATATCTACTATTTTATAATCAGGGAAAATACTCAAATTAAGCTAATTAGTGTATGTAGTAGTCATCTGAAAGAGCTAGTCAACCAAGTTTTTTTCATGTAATTTTTTTTTTCTGGTGGGGGGCCCATGGCTCAGCCCAAACTGAGGGCAGGGCTGGCATGGCATGTGGTGCTGGGGATTGAACTGCAATCTGCACCTGCCTAAGTTTGCCTAAGCAGGCACTTTAGACTGCTGAGCTATGTCGCCAGCCTCACATAATTTTTTTGCATACTGGTGTGTACTTCACTTCCTACTCTAATCAATCCCTAAAGATCCGTTGTTCTGACATGTTTTACTATAAACTGAATGGTCAGATTGGTTTGGTTAGAGTGGTGGAGTTTCCAATAAGACCCCGCCTTGGGGCAACAGGAGGGAAGTGCTGTACTCAGGGACTGACTTTCCCATTGTTAAACTAGTAGTCTTCTACAGAAGGCTCCTTGGGCCTAAAAGTGCTGGACAGTCTTAGTTACAGACATAGAGCAATAGATTAATAAGTCAGGCAGTCAGAATTTGGTTTCCTCATTTACTGGTAGCAGTAGTGCTAGAGAGTCAGCTTGTTTGGTCATGCTGCCTAGGGATATTTAAATGTTCCTTAAAATCAAGGCTCGTGGGCTGGACATATCACTGAGTAGCACAGCACCTGCCATGAAAGTGCTAGTCTACTTATTTTAGACAATTTTTTCCCTTATAAGGGGCACTTTAATTTTTGATCTTGTAAGAACAACCAGCTTACAGACATTATACAGTTTGAAGCTTTCAAAGTGTATATTAAATAATGAGGATAACAAGTCATTCTCTTTGATACTGTTGTTAGATAATTCTATTAGTATAGTAGAATAATAAATAATATATGTTCACAAGTCTAGTACTTAGGGCTTTTAACCTGTTTGGAAGAAGAAATTGTATTCTTTACAATAAATCTGGAAGTTATTTGGACACTTAAATGGTAATTTGCTTAACAAAAATCTGGTAATCAACAAGATTGATGGCATGGCATGATAAATGTTTAAACAATATTCTCAAATATTTGTGTTACTGAAATTTAAACAGCGAAAAGGTTAAGACTACTCAACCTGGCCAAATGATTATGAACTACATAGAAGGGGCAACTCTCCTAATTCATGCTTAGAGATGCTAATATCCCTCTGCCTCTTCAAAGTGTGATTAATAAATAAGAGCATATTAGCTGGGTGGTGGTGCATGCCTATAATTCCAGCGCTGGGGAGACTGATGCATGAGGATCACGAGGATCAAGACCAGCATGGGCTGCATAATGAGTTCAAGGCCATCCTGAATTTTATAGGGAGACCCTGTCTCAAAAAAAAAAAGTTTGGGACAAAACAGTTACCTTGTCTTATGGTCTTATCTCTTTGCTGTTACATTTATTTACAACAGATTAGACAAAACTGAATTGCACAAAGGTATCTTAGTGCCTTACTGAAGCAGAAGTCCTCATTATAAAAATATTTAATAGTGTATACTACCTTCTTTTTTTTTTTTTTTTTTTGCAGGACCAGGGAGTATATACTGAGTGTAGATTTCTTATCAAATTAGACATGAAATGAATTAATAACTGAATTTGAGGTTATGACTAACTTTAATACTGTGTTTATACATGGAATGTGTTTGATGATGAACTTTTTTAGACCTTTCCATTTTTATTACACTAGTTCAGCAAGCATCTTTTTTTCACAACACAGTGGGAAAGCAAGCAACCTGTTTTTTATACTGAAAAAAAATGCTGTCACGTAGTTATAATGATCCCCAAAACTCTGTGTGTATGAATATTGCACTCAAAGAATATCCTTAGGCCCTCTTGCAAAAGCTTTCTTCCCAGTTTCCTAGTTCAATGTTAAGTTAAAAAGGGAGTTGCAATTAAGATGTCACATTGTTAAGATTCTAAATAAGTGAGGGGCTGGGGATAGCACCTGCTTGGCAAGCTCAATATCCTGAATTCAATTCCTAGAATTCCTAGTACCAAAAAAAAAAAGAGAGAGAGAGAAAGAGAGAAGTGACACACAAAGACCTAAAATCATATAACTGCAAGTTCAATTTGTTTTTTATCTATCTTATCTATCTAATCTATGTAACCTATCTATCGGAACTGGGAGTCAAATTGAGGACTTTGCACTTGCCAGGCAGGCACTTATACCCCTGAGCTATCTCCCTGGCCCCACCGTGAGTTCAATTTAGTAATAACCAATAGTCTTCATATATTGCAATAGCTTCAGTAAGTGTTTCTATAATATATTTATAGCATATCACAGTACTGATCTTTGTAAAAAACAGTTCTGAAAGGGCCAGGGATATAGCTCTGTAGCACAAGTGCCTGCCTTGAAAGTGCAAAGTCCTGAGTTTAATTCCTGATACCAAACAAAAAAATGTTTAAAAAATAGTTCTGAGGGCTGGGGAGATAGCTCCATGGCACAAGTGCCTGCCCTGGCAAGTGCAAGGTTGTGAGTTCAAACCCTGGTCCCGTAAAAAAAAAAAAAAAAAAAAAAAAAACTCTGAGAAAACCTAATGGCTATTTCTTCTGTGACAGGAAGATAGAATATAAATACATTTTAGGAAGATTGTCAGTCAGGTGCCTTGTGATAAAAAAAAAAAAAAAAAGGAGGGGAAGCTGTTATGTCTATCAGTATAAGATAGATTTATATATTCTGACATGGAATATTGTCTCTCCGAGCTATTACGTGGAAAAGTAAATTGGGGCCAGTGAGATAGCTCAACGGTGTAAAGCACCTGCTTAGGCAAGCTTAGGCAACCACAGGGACTGCAGTTTGATCCCAGTACCACATGCTGTGCCACCACCACCCCCAGAGCAAGCTGAGCCAGCTATAACATAAATAAATAAAGTTAAAATAAGTTATAAAGATAAAAATAGAACAAAGCTAGAGAGAACTTCGGGCTATAAAAATAAAAAACTTTTCAAAAGAAATGAATAGTATGCCAGGCGTGGTGATGTACTCCTATAATCCCAGCACTTGGGAGGCTGAGGCAGGAGGGTCAGTGTGAGTTCGAGACTAGCCTGGGCTACCAAAGTGAGCTCAAGGCCAGCCTAAACTGCATGTGAGACCCTGTCTCAAAAAGACCAAAAAAAAAAGAATAGTACATGTAACATCCCATCTTTATTACTTTATTAAAAAGATCAGCCAGGTGCTGGCACATGCCTGTAATTGCAGTGTTTTAGAGGATTGTCATGAGTTAAATGCCATTATGGACTACATGGTGAGACTTGTCTCAAAAAACAACAAAACAAAGTAAATGTGGAAAAGAATTCTGGGTGACACTTTCATAAACTATTAATGGTAGTTAGTTAAATGTGGATGTTAGAAGTGTGTATGACTTTTTCCTAAGTTACATATTTCTGTAATATTTTAAATTTATAACAAGAAGACATGTCTTCCCTAATCAGAAGAAATAAGCCAGGCATTGTGACATAGTGACACATATCTATAATCACAGTGGTCTAGGAGGTTGAGGCAAGAGGATAGGAAGTTGAGACCAGCCTGGACAACTTAACCAATTTAGTGACCCCATCTCCAAAGGGTGAAGATATCCGTGATGTAGCTAATTGTGAATGTCCTGGGTGCTATGGAGAGAGACAGAGGCACAAACACCCAGAAGAGAGAGGGGAGACAGAGACCGAGAAAAACAGAAACAAAGATTAATTACAAAATAATCAGCTCAAAAAAACAGAAGAATTTAGCCAGGTAGGTGGTATATAGCTATAATGCCTAGCACCGGAGAGGTCGTGGTCAGTCAGGGCTACATAATAAGTTCAAGGCCAGCCTGACCTACTTAGCAAAACCCTGTTTCAAAAAAACAATAAATAAATAAATAAGAAAACAGAAAAACTTAACACATTTTAGAAAAACTTATCATTTGTTTAATGGGTAAGTGAATTTTAAACTTACACAGAGAATGTCACACCTTGACAATTTGAATAAATGATTTATCAATGTACATGTACATCAGACATTCTTTATGATAAATAATCCAGTTTGATGTCAGTAACTTTTTCTGAACTCTAATCAGTTATCCCAGGTATTGAAATGAACTTATACATACCACTATTGGGATTTTTAGCAAAAATTTTGTTTCTTTGGCCCCATCTACTAGTTCTTTGAAAGTGTATTTGCTTGTGATGTATTACAAATGGGAAAATCAATAATTTTCTCTTACAAGCAAATTTATTTTTGTTTTAAGATTTAGATTTTAAACCTACTGGCTGCTACTTGAAAGCATAACCATGCTTCTCAGTCCCAGTGTATTGTTTGTAATTGGTCCAATTTATCTGATTCAGGTGCGTTGTGGCCAGGTATGAAACCTGAAAGTGGTTTAATTCAGACTCCATCTCCAGGTCAACACAGTGTTCTTACCTGCACTACAGGGTTAACCACAAGCCAGCCAAGCCCAGCACATTATTCTTACCCCATTCAAGGTAAATAGGCATGGTTGTGTATGTGTCTTAATTACTATTGAGTTTTTTTGTTTGTTTTTAATTTACCTGTATCTCCAAACAAATTGGATAATACAGGAGTGCTGTCTTATAAAACATAGAAAGCAGTGATACTTGCATCTGTGCATGCTTTTTGTGTTGGGCAATCCAGAACCAGAGTGTGGTTTGCAAGTAGTTTTAGCCTTTGAATGTGAGCTGCTTAATAGAGTTAAAGCTTTCCCTTTTGCATGTTGGTGCTGAAATCTCTTAAAGGTATTTTGTCCTGTCAATGAAAAGACTATAAGGAGTGAGAATTTTGCATACTTTTATGTGAACTTTCAGGGTGATATGGTAAGGTGTCTGTGTTTTTCTACTGTGACTACTGTGGCTTTGTCTCCTTGTACCCCATTTAATACAGTACTTTTTAGGGCATTTTTCTTGCTCAAAAAGTTCATTATTATTTGTATTTCAGTGTGAAAAACATAGCATTGCTGGGCTTGGTGGTGCACGCCTATAATCCTAGCACTTGGGAGGCTGAGGCAGGAGGATTGGTGTGAGTTCGAGACCAGCCTGGGCTACAAAAGTGAGCTCAAGGCCAGCCCGAATTGCATAGTGAGACCCTGTCTCAAAAAGACAAAAAAAAAAAAAAAGCATTAAACTCAAACTCTAAATAATGTTACCTTCCTAAGTTTCCTAAAAGGTAAGGATTATATCAGGACTATAGGGAAAAAGACAAAAAACTCAAAATGCAGTATAGAATCAATGGTCTACCCTTCTAGACCCAGTGTAGACAGTTTGCCATTGCTCCACACTGGAAATTAATTACTGAAATCCTCTTTTCATCTGCTACCTTTCTCATGGTTTCTCCCAGGTGTTTCTCGCTTTATCCCAGCTTTTAAATTTTATTTCTTGGCCCAGCGGGACGGCTCAGTGGTCTAAAGCACCTGCTTGGGAAAGCTTGGGGGGCTTCAGGGACCACGGTTCAATCCCCGGCACCACATGCTGCGCCAGCCCTGCCCTCAGGGTGGGCTCAGCCGGCCATAAAAATGAGTGAATAAACAAACAAAGGTTCTGAAACAAGAAAAAAATAAATAAAATAAAATAAAAAAATAAAAAATAAACTTCACTGGTGGCAAGATAAAAAGTAAGTAAACGTTAGAAAAAAATAAATAAATAAATTTTATTTCTTATAAAAGTAATAGGATATACAAAACCTGTGTGAGGTTCTTAAGTTAATGAACTGGTGATAAGAAAGATTTTAAAATACATTAAAAATATTTGGGGGGTGGCCAGGGAGATAGCTTGCCTGGCAAGTGCAGGGTCCTAAGTTCAATCTCCAGTACCGCAAAAAAAATAAAATAAAAACTTTTTATTTTTTAATTTTAACTATTCTCAGTTAAATTTGGGAGAATTGCTGTTTGGTCCTCTGGGAACAGAACTAATACGCACTGTATTTTGATGAGCGTGATCTGAATTGTCTTTTTCTTGCCCTCCCCTTTTCTTATGTTTTATTGCCATCTATATTTCTAAGATGGGAACAAATTAGAGGGAAAAACTCAAGAGGATGGCTTTGTCTGCATTTTCCCACTCATTCCCCCAGTTTTTCCCTTCCCCTTTTCTTGAAACAGTCTACTGTGTTGCCTAGGATGGTGTTAAACTCCTGGGCTCACCTGGGCCTGCTGTGCCAGCCCTGGCCCCAGGGTGCGCTGAGATGGCAGTTGAGTCCAGGCTTGTTGGTGCGTGCCTGTAATCCCAGCTCTTGGGTGGCTGTACACAGGCGGATCACTGTGGAGTCCAAGACCCTGAACACCCTTATAGAACCTTCCTTTAAAAAAAAAAAAAAAGACACTCCTGGGCTCAAGTGATCTTCCTGCCTCAGTCTTCCAAATGCTGGGGTTCCGTGACCAGGACTACTTCTTTATCTAGTCATTCTGTAGAATGCAAAAAAATGCAATGCATCATATGTATGTGCTGTTTTGTTTTGTTTTGTTTAAGTGATTGTAATAGCAATATGTACTCAGCTCAATGCTAAGAATTCTACAATTGACCACAGCCCATATTTCCTGGGGAAGCTAGCAAAATTTTCTCAAAACGTCAATTCTGCTTCTGGTTTAACTCTAATCAAAATTTACTCTTTAGCTTATACCTATTTTAGTTACTTTTGTCTCATTGCTGAGACAAAATACCTGACACCCAAAATTAAGGGAAAGAAAGGTTTATTTAACTTATAGTTTGTGGAATTTTTAGTCCATACTCAGCTGGCTCCAAGGCAGAGTGGTACATGGCAGAGGGCAATAGTTCCTGGCAATGGAAAACAGGTAAGAGTAAAGGGAAGAGCAGCAACTATGGCTGCTAGCAGTTTTCTCTCCCCTCCTTACATTTGTATGCAGATTATCTGCTCCTGGCAAATGTAGCACTCACACTCAATCCTAGCATCGTATCATGAACAAACTATAAAAGCTGCGCCACGACTGCCTGAGGCCTTGGGGACAGGGGTACTAGATGTAAGCCATAACCATACCTCAGTAGTACTGTAAGGACAAATGATTGCTCTTGTATGCTCATGAAAATTCTTTGAATATCTGACTTCTTTTGTTCTCATGGGGAATAGAACTCAGGACCTTGCCAGACAGGTGCTCTGCTGCTATATTCCCAGCCCCTGGCTTTTTTCTGTATCTCCCAGTGTGGTGATAAGATCTGATCTTTCTTTCTTTCTTTTTTTTTTTTTTTTTTTTTTTTGGTTTTTTGAAATAATGTCCCAAATGTGAAATGTCAGCTCACTTTGTAGCCCAGGCTGGTCTCAAATTCACAGGATCCTCCTGCCTCAACTTCCCAAGTGCTGGCATTACAGGCATGCGCCACCATGCCTAGTTGTGGTCTGATTTCTTTATATCACTCTTCCTCGAGTATCTGGTGACTATGTGGCCTTGAATTAGTCACTTGCTTTAGTTGAGTTGGTCTAGTTGATTAAATAATATTCAAGTGGCAAAATTTCAAAAGTAATTTTAACTCAGTTTTAATTTTTAATTAATGTCTTTGGGTTCTAATACTGTTAACACAGACTTTCTGTAATACACAGGGGTGGTTAAGGGGAGACAAGACCACCTGGCTTGTGTAAAAGTAACATGGCCTGAAATTTATTGTGTCTGTGTGCAGGCACACAGAAAGTGAAAGACGTTTTATAGGGAATAAAGAAAAGTATGCCCCCCTTTTATAGGGATGGAAAGAAGGATATTAGGCAGGAAGATTTTAATGAACATCTATGGTCATAGTTCTCTGGCTGCCTTGCACCTCTGTGAGCAGAGTTCTTGAAGGTCTGGTATAAATTTTTCAGGTGTGTCCAGATGTCCCAGGACCTCCAAAATTATTTTTCCTGTTATATCTTCATTACAACACCCTACGCTTGCCCATAACAGCTTTGGTACTGAGATGAATTCCCTGCTGAAAGTAGAAGTGCTTCTTCTGCTGGCAAGCAGGCTAGGGCTGGAAGAATCAAGTCCATTTGATTGGAGTCTTACACTTTTGTTGACTAAGAAGTTTTGTTTTGTTTTTAATATACTTTATTTTTTAGCATATCAGGGTTTTTTGGTTTATAAAAGAATTGAGCATATAGCATATAGATTTTTTTTATCTCCTCCCACATATCCTACAGTTTCCCTGTTAACATCTTGAAATAGTATGTTACCTTTATTAGAATTAATGGACCAATGTTAGTATATTCTTTTTGTTCTTGTTAGTATATTCTTGTTTTATAATTTTATTACTTTTAATAAGAAATAACAATGAGACAGTTTCAAAACACATAGGATAGCCACAATAATTAATACAATGCATGTTATTGTCTTCGTAGTGGTTGTTGTTAGTATATTCTTGTTTTTTTGTTTTTGTTTTTGTATTTTAGGGAAGGGTCTCGCCATGCGATTAGACTCATAGTGATCTGCCTGTTTACAGCCTCCCAAGAGCTGGGATTATAGGCATGTACCACCACGTCCAATTTCAGTTGCAGTCGCAGTGCACCCTGGGGGCGGGGCTGGCACAGCAGGCCCAGGGATGGAACCCCTAGCCCTTGCACCTGCTTGCAGACACTTTAATCTGCTGAGCTCTTTCAGTCTCCCTAGTATATTGTTATTAGCTAACTCCGTTGTTTATTAAAATTTCTTTAGCTTTTACCTGATGTTCTTTTTATGTTCCAGGATCTCAGCTGGGATATATTAGATTTAGTTGTCCTACCTTTGTAGACTGCTCTACACATTACTGTTTCTCACACTGCCCTTGTTTTTGGTGACCTAGCCAATTTTGAGCAGTGTTAGTCAGGTATATTGTGAGATACTCTTCCACTGGAATTTGAGGTTTTTCTCATGAAGATCACAGCAGGAAAAGCTCTTTTTTAAATCATACCATGTCTAGTATGCATACTCTCCAGCGATTTCTGGCTGTTGATGACGTCTTGATCACCTGGCCAAAGTAGTAGTGTTGTGGGTTTCTCCATTGTAAAGTTATTCATTCTCCATGTATGTATTGTTTTCTTTGACTAGAAGTTACTGTCCATAGTTATTTCCCTAAATTGACAACATTAGGTTGACTATGAGGGCACAGCCCTTATAAATGCTGTCAGTGATTTCACACCCCAAAACAATTGCCCACATCATTGTTATTAAGGAATCTAACAACCTTCACATATACAATGAATTACCAGTTGAATTTTACTGATTCTATAAATTTGTACTTTTTGTTAGATGTTTTATTGCTGTTGCTTTTGTTTTTAAAATCTACAATTAAATACTGTTATTTCAGACCTGCACATATATGCAGAACAGTAGCACTTTAAAAAAAATTCTTGGCTTTTTAGTCATAGTTGTGGATGAATTAAGGTAAACTATGTTCATGTATATTTTTAGGTGAGTTTATCCCTGGGTTCAGGGATAGTTGGAGGAGTCCAAAAAAATATTACTTAATTATTGAATAATTTTTCTCTTTAGAATTTAAACTCAATGAAGTCAAGTATTTTGTCTTGCTTATTCTTCTAATTTTCAATGTCAAACAGTTTCCAGACATGTAGATCTTGATATGCTTATGAATAAAGGATACATGTTAGAAATGCTTTGGTTGAGTTGCAGAAAAAAATACTATTGAGCTCTGGATTTTCTAGGTCATTTTTAGGTCAAAATTCCTTGGGATGCAGTGCCAGCCCCTGTCCCACTGTGCGTTGAGACTTGGGAGGCTGAAAACAGGTGAATCACTACAGTTCCGATCAGTGTAGTCAGACCCTGTAGACCCCATAGATCCTAACCTAAATACATTAAAAAAAAAAAAAAAAAAAATTCCCAGGGGCTGAGGAGATAGCTCTGTGGCACAACTGCCTGTCTGGCAATTGCAATGTCATGAGTTTGAACCCCGGTCCCGCAAAAAAAAAAAAAAAAAAAAAAAAAAAAAAAAAAAAAAAAAAAAAAAAAAAAAAAAAAAAAAAAAAAAAAAAAAAAAAAAAAAAATTCCCTAAGCCATATCGGTAAGAGAAATTTGCGTTTAGTGGTACACTTGTTTCAAACTCAAACAGGGCCATGGATGTGACTCAATGATGGGGTGCCTGCCAGGCAAGCATGAGACCATGAGTTTGATTTCTGCTGCCAAAAAGAACTCAACTATTATCAACTAGCTCATCCATGAAATTCCCTAGCAGGGATAATGGAGTACATGGCCAGTTGTTTGAAAAGTGTACTTTTTATTACCATCCCATTTGAGTAAGTTTGACGATTGCTAAATTTCTTTTTTTCTTTTTCTTTTTTATCTTGTCTTTTTGAGACAGGGTCTCCCTATGCAGTTCAGGCTGGCCTTGTGCTCACTTTTGTAGCCCAGGCTGGTCTTGAACTCACACTAATCCTCCTGCCTCAGCCTCCCAAGTGCCATGCCCAGCTTCGACAATTGTTAAATTTCTAAGGCCACTTAAGAATAGGGACCCACCACCACCACCTCATGTATATAGAAATCAGAGACAACAGTTGAGCCTCTAGCCACTAGTAACTTACTGAAAAGACTCACTATTACAGCATTTGTCATAAATAGCACTGCTTACACATGGAACCTGCTTAACATTTGATTTGGGAAAGAATGAATCCATCTAAAGTTTAAGAGAGTTTAAGTGATTTTATTTTATTTTTTTTTAACTATTTACTTATTTGTTTATTTATATTATAGCTGGTTCAGCCTACCCTGGGGGTGGGGCTGGTATAGCATGTGGAGCTGGAGAAATGATTTGGAGATCCAAGTGGTTATCTTGATTTTCTGTTATTATCTAGATGTCTAGCTTTGTGCCTGTGAAGAAGTTAAACTCTTCATTGTTCCAGTCAGGACTTGCAGCAATAGCAATAACTGACATTAATTTCTTTTAAACTGTCTTCTAAATAGAGCATTCCTGAGGAAAATGAGGCAACTGCTTACTTTTACTTTGATCAGTATACTCTCTGCTGCATTTTTTCCTCCAGTTCTGATCTTTTTTTTTTTTTTTTAAGAATTATTTATTTATTTATTTATTTTCCTTGTTTCAGAACCTTTGTTTGTTTATTCACTCATTTTTATGGCTGGCTCAGCCTGCCCCAAGGGCAGGGCTGGCTCAGCATGTGGTGCCGGGAATTGAACCGCGGTCCCTGGAGCTGCCCAAACTTTCCCAAGCAGGTGCTTTAGACCACTGAGCCATCCTGTTAGGCCCCTCAAGTTCTGATCTTAATGGAAGTTTTCTTACTGACTTTCCCCCTAGGGCTTTGTTGGTAATGGAATACTACTCGCTAATCAGATAATCAGGTCCATCTGCTGGTGAACCTTCTGGATGTGTATGACTATAGTGGAAGCCATGTTTTCTCTGTTACTCTTCTCTCATTGCTTGGACAAATACCCAACACCCAAAATGAAGGAAGGAATGGTTTATTTAACTCACAGCTAGTGGAGGTCAGTTCATACTCAACTGGCTCCAAGGCAAAGTGGCACATGGCAGAAAGCAACCTTTCTTTCTGGTGGCAAAAGAGCAGAGAGCAAAGGGAGTGGCAGCAGCTCAGACAGCTTGCTAGCCTCTCTCCCCTCCTTGCATTTTAATGAAATTTTCCTGCCCCAGGGCAGGTACATTATTGGCACCCACAATTAATCAAACTCCAGAAGCTGCCCCTTGACTGCATTAGGCTTTGGGGAGACACCTATACACAAACCATGACACATGTCTAAGAGTTTATGGTAAGAGAGGAGTTCAAAACCAGTACCTTATAATATTAGTTACTTTGCCCACCTGAAAAAAATAGTCACTGATGTTTTGGGTAAAACCTTGGTAGAATCTGTGACTGAAGGATAAAAATTATTCAAACTCATCTTAAGGCAGACAGCTAATGTAGCTGTACACACATTTTTATCTGACCAGAATATATATATATATTTTTTTTTTTTTCTTGTTTCAGAACTTTTGTTTGTTTATTTATTTATTTTTATGGCCGGCTCAGCCTGCCCTGAGGGCAGGGCTGGCGTAGCATGTGGTGCCAGGGATCAAACCGTGGTCCCTGCTGCAGCCTAAGCTTTCCTAAGCAGGCGCTTTAGACCACTGACCCATCCTGCCAGGCCCCAGAATATGTTTAATATTTTCTGAGTTTTAGCATTTTTGTATGTTCATTGATAAAGTCTATAAATATTAGATGAGTGATGGCAAGCCTTTTAGCGTTTTCAATGATATAGACACCCAGCTGCAGTACACATGCCATAGGTTCACCACCACTGTGCTAGGTCATGGCATTGTTATCCATTAGTAATCCATTATATATACAGAGCCCAGAAGTAATTGCAGCCACTTTAGAATTTGAGGGACTAACTTTTTCTGAAAGTGCTTAAGCTATATCAGAAAGGACATAATTTCAGGCAAATGATAATAACACAGGGTAGGATTTACCAGTTGCTCTCTTGATCAGTAGTAGGTCACATTGCTGGTGAGTCACTTCAGATTCTAGTGGTGAAATGGAATGATGAGTTCTGAATCCATTGATTTAAAATATTTGTTTTTAAGCAAGTCTAAATTGAAGAGGCATGGCATGCAAAAAGCAAACAGATTATTTGTTTCCTTTATCAGTATTCTTTATCTCCTTATAGATATATTCGTTTATGGCAATGTATTTTCACTGTCTTTCAGCCTTTTATATAGTATTTTTAGTTAACATCTCTTCTTTTTTTTTTTTTTTTTTGTTTATTTATTTTATTTTTATGGCCATCTCAGCCTGCCCTGAGGGCAGGGCTGGCACAGCATGTGGTGCCAGGGATTGAACTGTGGTCCCTGAAGCAGCCTGCAGGTGCTTTAGACCTCTGAGCCATCCTGCTGGGCCCCTACTTAACATCTCTTAACCCTTTCCATCCTGTAGCTTCAAGCACAAATGCCAGCCTGATCTCCACTTCCTCCACAATTGCCAATGTTCCAGCTGCAGCAGTCGCCAGCATCTCAAACCAGGTACAACGCTTCTTTTATTTATGCTGTTTGATTTGCCTCATCTAGCTTGCTGTCTTCTGCCCATGGTCATCTAAGAAATAATCAGAAATGGTGTGGACTGTGTATCCTTTTTCTGGATACACTCAGAAGTAGGACCCTAGATAGCTTCTCAGACTGCCATCTGGTTTCTCTTGTTCCTTGCTAATTTTTTTTTTTTTTGGGGGGGGGGGGGACCAGGGTTCAAACTCATGATCTTGCACTTGCCAGGCAGGCACTTGTGCCATGGAGCAATCTCCCTGGCCCATTAAGTCTCTTGCGAATACAGCTATGTCTGCCATATTATCTGCTATGCAACTTTTTACCCTTTACTCTGTCCCCACTAAAAATAAGGTGCACAATGTTTAGGGACTTAGTTGTCTATTTTGCTCACTTATGTATTCCTAGAGCTTAAAAAAAATGCCTGACATTTACATCAACAGCTTTACGAAAAGACTTATAAAATGAATAAATATTATGTCTTTTAAATTCCTCATTGCTTTTATTTTTCTTTGTGACTTGGTCTTGATCACTGTTATATTAACTATATTATATGTTATATTAACTATATTAAAAGATTATTATATGTTATATTAACTATATTAAAAAAGATTATTATATGTTATATTAACTATATTAAAAGATCTCTAGTTACAAGTTGGGCATGGTGGCACACCTAAAATCCTAGCATTGTGAAATGCTGAAGCAGCATGGTCACAGGTTTAAGAACTAACTGGACAGCTGACAATTTAGTCACTTAGCAAGACTGCCTCAAAATAAATGGGACAGGGGACATGCAAAGGCTCTGTCTTTAATTCCCACTACCAAAACCAAACAAAAAGATTATTAGTAACTTTCTCAGTGTTTTTAAGGAGCATTTTTGTCAGGAAAGGGGGATTTTTTATTATTTTTTCTGTAATTTTAAAAATTGTGGGCGAGGTGCGACGGCAGGTGTCCGGGCGGGTTGGCTACTAGCGATGTGGAGACCGTTACTGCTGCTTGTTACGCTGTGCGCCGCAGGCGCCCATGGCCTCTACTTCCACATTGGCGAGACCGAGAAGCGTTGCTTCATCGAGGAAATTCCCGACGAGACCATGGTCATCGGCAACTACCGGACTCAGATGTGGGACAAGCAGAAGGAGGCCTTCCTGCCCTCCACCCCTGGCCTGGGCATGCATGTGGAGGTGAAGGACCCCGAAGGCAAGGTGGTCCTGTCCCGGCAGTATGGCTCCGAGGGCCGCTTCACGTTCACCTCCCACACGCCTGGTGAGCATCAGATCTGTCTGCACTCCAATTCCACCAGGATGTCCCTCTTCGCAGGGGGCAAGTTGCGTGTGCACCTGGACATCCAGGTCGGAGAGCACGCTAATAATTACCCGGAGATTGCAGCCAAGGATAAGCTGACTGAATTGCAGCTACGTGCCCGCCAGCTGCTTGATCAAGTGGAGCAAATTCAGAAAGAGCAGGATTACCAGAGGTATCGTGAAGAGCGCTTCCGTCTGACTAGCGAGAGCACCAACCAGAGGGTGCTGTGGTGGTCTATTGCACAGACTGTCATCCTTATCCTCACTGGCATATGGCAGATGCGTCACCTCAAGAGCTTCTTTGAGGCCAAGAAGCTGGTGTAGCACCCTCTTCATAGGACCCTTCTTTCTGCTTCAATTATTTGGTACTTTCCCACCTACTCCCTTAGCCATCTGGAGTTTGGTGCGGGGGAAAGGAAAAAGAATACATCACCTTGGCACCATGGCAACGAACCAGTCAGATCAAATACTTGTTTAATTCTGGTTCTCAAGGACACAGAACACTGGTTCAGTCTTTCAAAATCTGTTTCAGGACTTATGAGGAATGGAACTCAGCTAAGATTAGGTCTTGTTTCTTTTGCTGCCACTGATTCACTTCTGTTCTCTCACAAAATGAACAAAACCTTCCATTTTCTCTTTATGTGTAGGC
>PVJA010023030.1:0-33405 GCA_004027025.1 Myocastor coypus
CATAGAAATGAGTGAATAAACAAACGGAGGTTCTAAAACAAGAAAAAAATAAATAAATAAAATAAAAAAAAAAAAAAAGTAAGGGGCCCAAAGTCTCACTTTATAATCTATCTTGTGTATTGCTTACACTTAATTTTTTTTTTTTTTTTTACATTTAAATCTTTACTTTGGGGGCTGGGCGTGGTGGCGCATGTCTATAATCTCAGCACTTGGGAGGCTGAGGCAGGAGGATTGGTGCGAGTTTGAGACCAACCTGGGCTACAAAAGTGAGCTCAAGGCCAGCCTGCACTGTATAGTGAGACCCTGTCTCAAAAAGACAAAAAAAAAAAAAAAACCCAAAAACTTTACTTCGCAAACAAAAGTAATAGTAGAACAAGTACTCACCAAAAATAAGCAATTGCATGCATAGTATAATTCATGTTTTAAAATGTGTTTATTCATACCTGTTGGTGGTCCACACCAACTAATTTCTCTCTTTTTGTGTGGTACCAGGAATCAAGCTCAGGACCTTGCCTGTGCAAGGCAGGCACTTGTGCCACTGAGCTATCCCCCTTGCCCATATATCAACTACTTTCATGGTAGATGTTTGGTACATGCACAGGGTACATCTTAATTCTTTTTTACTTCCCTTTTCCTCTCCCCTGACCCCTCCTCCATCTCCAGGACGACTTCCCAATTCAGTAGCTCTACCTCCCTGCTCACTTCTGCAACCGTAGGGAGCTGGTACTTACGTAACCAGGTACATTTCCATACATGCCTTTGCTTCCTCCTCCTCTACCTCAAGGGACTGTGAGTGTGATACAGGATTTATTAAGCAAACAGACAAACAAAAGTGTCGGATTTAGGGGCCCGGTGGGATGGCTCAGTGGTCTAAAGCCCCTGCTTGGGAAAGCATGGGTGGCTTCAGGGACCGCAGTTCGATCCCCAGCACCACATGCTGTGCCAGCCCTGCCCTGGGTGGGTGGGGGCACTGAGCCGGCCATAAAAATGAGTGAATAAACAAATAAAGGTTCTGAAACAAGAAAAAATAAATAAATAAAATAAAATAATTCTTTTTTAAAAAAAAAAAAAGTGTTGGATTCTTCCTAAACTTATATGGTGAATGACTATAAATTGATCAGCTTCTCTAAACTAAAAATTTATGGTTTCTTTTTTTTTTCAGGACTGGGTATCAAACTCATGACCTTGCACTTTCCAGGCAGGCACTTGTGCCATAGAACTATCTCCCTAGCCTCTATGGTTTCCTTTTTAGTTGAGCAGGATACCTTTTAAAGAAATATACTAGAAAAGTCGGGCGTGGTGGCTCATGCCTGTAATCCCTACACTCGGGAGGCTGAGGCAGGAGGATTGGTGCAAGTTCGAGACCAGCCTGGGCTACAAAAGTGAGCTCAAGGCCAGCCTCAACTGCATAGCGAGACCCTGTCTCAAAAAGACAATAAATAAATAAATTAATTAATTAATTAATAAAGAAATAAATATACTAGAAGGGATGGCCAGATAGCTCAGTGGACTAAAGTACCTGGACTAAAGCGCCTGCTTAGGCAGAGCACAATGGCTGAGGTTCAGTTCCCAGCTGATTCAGCAACTGAGACTGGGCATGGCGGCACACACCTGTAATCCCAGCTCTTGGGAAGCTGAAAACAGGAGAATCACGAGCTAAGCTGACCACCCAAGACCTGGTGTGGTGGCACACACCTGTAATGGCAGGGCTGGGGAGGCTGAAAACAGAAGGATCACAAAGAGTTTGAGCTGTGTAATGAGACCCTGTACTAAATACATAAATTTTAAATATATATATATATATATATATATATATATATATATATATATAATGCTTCCTTCAGTGATAGCAATGAAATAATTGTGAAAGCAGCAGTACATGAGGTTCATTCGTAAAGTCACTTACAGGTACAGTCACCTACTTTGTAGACTTCATATTTACCAAGCGCCCCAACATGTAACATATATTTCCCTCTCTCTCCCTCCCTCTCTCTATCAGCTAAGCATTTTGCTTTTAATAATACCTGAATGAGAGTATCCTTCAATGTGACAGTCCTTGAAATTAGAGATGTGTTGTATGTCAAAATGAGCTATTTATCCCTGGTGATCATTAGAGTGTCACAAGAGAAGAAATGTACCCAGGAGAGTCTTGAAAAATTTCAACTCTGGGAATTGTATTCTATCTAAGGACTCTCCATCATTTCAGCAGCCTCTTTATATTTGGTAATATATATATATATATATATATATATGTATATATATATATATATACTTATCAGGTGCCATTATATCCAGCACTGTGTTAACATCAGCAAGGCATTAAATCTTCAAAGTAGTTTCTTATTCTACACTTATGTTGACACATTTAGGTGGGGCCTTAAATCTCGCTGAAGGCCTTAGTTCCCTTCTAAATAATTTGTCATTTGGGAAGGGGGGCACATCTAACTGGGTTGTTTTCCATCAATAGAATCCTACCACGTCAAAGGCCCCTCCTACATAAGAGTTCAAATCACAAACAAGAGAGAGGTACTAAACCCCAAGCATTCTAGTTTTAAATAGCATTATGGAATTAAATTGCTGAAATTAAACTTCTAGATTCTAGACTCAGAGAACGTCAAGAAATAAATCTCAAAAAAAACAACAAAAGAAATAAATCTCAGCTTTAACACCAAAAGCTAATCAAGTCTTAAGTCTCCAACGATCTGTGTTTCTTTCTGTGTTCCAGACAAAAGTCCAGACAGAAATAGGTAGTGGTCATACTCCGCCCTTCCTTGCTGGGAACCAGGGCATCATGGGAATTTCTCTAGGAGGCTTTGGGGCGCTGGAAGTTGCCTTCAGTACATCCTTGTAGCTAGCCACCCTTCATTCACTGACCATTGTGCTTACACTCAAGGCTCTCTTTAAGCTTCCCTTGCATTGCAGGTATCACGGCTCCTGCTTCTCAGTAAGGGCCTGGGACTTAAAGACGTTGTGAACCGTCTTATAGCCACACAGTGTGCCAGAGTGCACGAGGATGGATCTGACGTGTGGTAGTTCTCCCTATAGTATGTTTCTGTGGGAAGGGACGAAATCACCCTGGAGGCTGCGGATGGGGGTTGGTAAGGCTGCCTGGGAAAGACTGCTGAATACTAGAGGAAGAAGGAAAGGAGGGAGGGAGGGGGGAGAGAGAGGGAAAAACAGACAGACAGACCGACAGACCGACAGACAGACAGACAGACAGACAGACAGACAGACAGACAGACAGACAGACAGAAGCAAGCCTTCGCAGCTGTCTGGGTTAGAGAAGAGCTAGCCTGCAGAAGCCAGCGCTTCCTCCGCCTCCTGGGCTGGGCCCGCGGAGAGCTTGGTGACTGACAGTCGACTGCATGCCCGGCAGCGCGCGCTTGGCTCGGCCTCAGTTTCCCCGAGCCCCACCCCCACCCTGGCCTCCAGCCCAGGGCTGCAGCTTCCCTGCCAGCGCCTCGGGGCCAGGCCGAAGGACACCGGTGACCGTCGGAAGGGGGCGCCAAGTGAGGCCCGAGCTCCCTCGCCCCTCGCCGCGGGTCCAGGCTGCGTGGACGCCCGAGCTGGGCGCGTGCACCGGGGCCACCTCGGGCAGGACGCTTGGCTCAGAGCTGCCCCAACTCCCAGAACTCTCTCTCCAGGGAGCTAGAATCACCGAGGTTAGGCCCAGGCTCGGCCACGACCGTCGGGGCCTCAAGGACCTCGTGGCCGTGGAGAGGGGCGCGCAGAACTGGGGTCGCAGGTCCGTTCCCGCGCTGACCCGGGACGCGGGGCCTCGGGAAGCAGCTCTGCTCGCGGCCGGGGCAAAGCTGCCAGCCCGGCCCAGCCTACCCCGCCCGCCCGCCCGCGCCGGCTCCGCTTTCCCTCCATCAACTCCAGGCCGAATTTAATCCGAGAAGGCCCCTTTGAGCTTTTGTGTTTGCTGGGGGAGATGTGGGCGCAGGAGGGATCGCGTTACAACTTTCATTTCCTGAAATGTTTGAGGGAACATCCAGGGTTTTTATCCCCCACATCAGGCCGGGCGCTGGGCTCGGGTTTCAGGCCTTGTCACTCAGCTGTCACCAAACAAACGAAGCTCTCAGAGCCCTGGAGAGGGAGAGCTACTTGCTATTCATGACCCTTAGAGCAGGTGATCGCTCATGGGAAAAACAGGTAGAATTAATCATAGGGCTGTTCTCCGTTTCCTCTGCTTTTTGGCAGACCTGCCCAGGGTGTGAAACCTATCAGAAAACAAATTAACTCTTTCTTGACCCCCAGGGGAACTACAAATACCCTTTTAGAAAACTTAACACATGCATTGACACCTAAAGATGGACAGAGTCTAAGGGAACATCTTTTATTCTACTTAGCATTTTCTTAGTTTGTGATGTTCTCATCATGACCGGGCTTGAAACTTGGGGGAACTGCGGCAGAATAAGGCCTCTTCATCTCTGGCTATCGGAAGGAGTCCTAGGTACCGTCTCTAAACAGGTAGTTCCCAGCAGCTCCTTCCTGCCTGCGTGAAATTGCTCCTTCTTAGTGTAAAAGAAGTCTATCTTCTAAAGCTCCTGAGAATGGGTCCTTTGCCCCGTCCGGTTCTCCCCTGGTTAGACCTGTTGAACACGTTAGGTTCATACAGGAAGTAGGGTTTTGTATCAGAAAACCCAATCCCTTTGCAAATCTCCCTATTCGTTTCATTTCTAATTCAATTCTTGCCTTAGTTGAGCTAAACCAGACAGGTCATCCTACGGATGGGAGTGGCTGAGCGTGAGAGCGTTTTTCAATTCTGTGCCTACTGTTTGATTAATGTATTAAACATTGTAATATAATATTTTATTTTATTTTTGTGCCACTTGGGACTCCAAAGCAGGGCTTTGCTCACATTAGACAGTTGCTGTACCACTGAGCTGTATCTTCAGCCTGGAGTACTATTTATTTACTTATTTATGTTTGAGAAAAGCTCTCACTAGAAGTACAGGCTGGACTTGAACTGATTATGTAGCCCAGCCTGGCCTCAAACTCATGGCAATCTTCCTTCAGACTCCAGTACTAGGACAACTGGCATGCACCATCTGAAAATCAATTTTTAAATCGTACCTCTGTTTTCTATCCTGTTTTACTTTTCCTTGTCCTGTATCTCTTTCCTTTCCTTGGGAAAAAAAAAATTGTAAACATTAGAGGAAAAGAGAAAAAGTATTCAGATTTGTTTTTAAGATATGTTTTAAAAGTTAACCAGACAACCTGGGAGCCTTCAATCAGACTAAATGCTTAAAGAAGAAATATGGTAAACGACCTGTATTGTCATTCTGCCTTTTAGTCCTTCCACAAAAAGTTGTTTGGTTTTGTTGTTATTGTTGTTGTTTTAGTAATCAGGAGATACACTGCATGTAAAATAATCTTCCTGTTCTTCTTTATAAAGATTTCCATCTGTTTATTTTGAAAATAACCATTGGTTCCAGATTCCCAGAGCTGATTTTCTTAGATTAGCTAGTTGTACTTAGAGGTAGAGCCCTGAGCAATATTATTCTTCAATTAAAATCAAGAACTTGACTTTAGGAGGAAGCACATGCTATGTTTATATAGCATCAGCAATGCACAGAAAATATTCGCTCCACATATCTGAAGACAGACAAAGGGTCAATTGTTGAAATGTGCTTTTCACTTCATAGCTACTAAGGCATGTTAACCTGCTATCCAGCTTAATTTTTTTTAAAAAAGCTTGCTATCTTCTTTCATCTTTAAGGTATTCTAAATAAATGCAAAGCTAAAGATGTCTTCCTTGCAGTATCCTTTGTCTTAGAAATAAAGTTATCTTTTGCAAAGTATTGCATATTGTGCAGCTTCACCCTCAAGATGTAATTTTCTCGACAACTGCTGCAGCACTCTGATCCCCTTCAACCACAGCGTTCCCCATCACTACCACACATAAAAAGTTAAGAGGAGCACTGTTACATACAAAATGTTGACAGTTTAATATAGGGTTTATGTGTGAGCCAACCAAAGATGTCACAGTTATGTAGATTTGGTTTGGTTTGTTGGGTTATTTTGTTTTGTCCTGGGGTGGGGGACTCAAAATCCCACTGTCTTTTACTTAGACCACTTAGATAACTGGCAACTCAAATTAGGATTTTTAGCAAAGCAGCTAAAGCCTTGCCTGGGGGGGGGGGAAGAAAGCAGGGGGCATAGCAGAGTTTGGGGGAAAAATCTTATTAAGAACACGAAGGTTCTAGGTGACTTGGTGATTTTGCACACATGGACCCTAGAATTTGTAGGTTTTCTATCAAGGATGCTGATTCACTAGGCCTGTGAAATATATTCTTTAAGAATCCTGAAAGAATGCCTTTTGTCAATGAAAATACATAGTCCAGGGCTGTTTTTCAGATCCTACATGCCTATCAGCACAGGTCCTGAACTCTCCACCTTCCAAAACAGACATGGTATGTTAAAGACTATAATCAATTTTAAAGCCTAAATTAAAATAAATTTTATAGAAAATTAAAATAAATTTGTCTTTTATGTGTTAACCCCTAAGTGTTTCTACCTCTATGTTGGGCTCATGAAACATTTATCTTTTACATTAAGAAAGCTAGAAAGACCAGGAGACAAGAGGGAGAAGGTATACATTTCCACATCTTGTAAAGGACCAGAATCTATCCGTTGTTTTTTTTTTTTTTTTAATGGGAATCATTAATGATGGTGAAGGAGGAAAAGTATTAGATGCCACCTAATAACATTTTAATTATGGTTGGGGTAGGTCAGGTGTTCTTTCAAAGATTAGATTGTTTGGGGGGGGTCTCTTTAAGGGTATTTTTTTTCTTTTCTGTATTCCTGTCACAGAAAATGTGATTTCAAGAACGTTTTAACATTCTAGTAAAGGAAAGTAGGATACCCAATACCACAGCAGTAGGTGGGAGCAGTCCTGTGGGTGGCTGTACTCTACCTGCTGAGACCTGGGGTCTCTGTGTCCATTCACAAGTTAAAAGGAGAAAATCTGGAGCTGGGATTGGAGAAGAGACCAGCATCCACGCGCCTCCAGCAGTCTTTCCTTTGTTTTTAAATGCTACTGCAGTGCTGTTTCTCGCTGTCTGAAAGGACCACGGCGTCTAAAGCCTTGATTGTCATCCTCAGTGGGAGAACAGGTTTCCAATTTCATCAGCTGGAACTAAGTTTTGTGTGCGCTGGCTTGAAAACACCAGCGAAAATCCGCCCTTTCCAGGGTAGCACTTTTTCCAAGTACATGAAAAGCCAACGTTTTGCCCACAATTCTCATTCTTTTTGTTCCTGGCTGGCTCATCCATCTCCCATCTAACTCGGTCCCCTCCAGGCGCTCTCCCAGGTGGAGGCATTGAACTCAAGTCACAGCCAGAGTAAAGGGGGTCTCTGACCTGGTGGGGCTCAGAAGTCTCGGCCTACTAAGGCCGCAGAGTCCCCCCAGCCGGACAGAGCCTGGCACACCCTCGCTGCGGGCTGCCCCGTAGGGTAGGCAGGGCGCAGACTCCACGCTGGCTCTGCACTGCTGGAGGGGTTAGACTGGGAGAGCTTCCAGAGGCTTCTCCCTGGGAAAGCTCAGAAAACCAGAAACTCCTCGGAGACAGCTGGTGGGCCACCGGCGACCTCCCTCAACTTAACCCTGCCCCACCCGTCCTTGTCCACACCACCCACCATCTAAAATCTGGGCAAACGCTGCACTGCGACTGCGACACTCACCACCCTAAGTGTGTGGAACACCTTGCATCCCCGAGAAGACATACAAAAAAAGAGGTGACTGCTCATCAGAGCCGCCATGAAGGGGAAACCCGACCCAGCCCTGCCAAGGAAGCAAGCTCCAGCTCTGTCCTGTAAGAGACTTTAGAAGCCAGGACCTCACTTCCAACCTGGGAAGTTCTCGCCACCAGCTGGGAAAGGGACTCATTGTCTGGCTGTACACTCCGCAGAACTCTCAGGCAGAGAGTTTGAATCCCAAAGGCCCAAGCGAGACTCCAAAAGAAGCAAAATGGGAATCCTCTGGTGCTGCTGGAAAGGCCAGCGCGGGCGGCGGCAGGGTCCAGGTCTCCTGCCCACTGGGCTCCTGAGCCTGGGCTGCAGTCCTGGTCCCGAGGGCTCTTTGCTCTTGAGCCTGCCCTGTTGCCATCCCGCAGGCTGCAGCCCCACCCTCCGCGGGTCCCGCGCTTCACGCGAGCGTCATCGACCCCCGAGACTTGGGCCTGGGACAACTGAGACGCCCGAGGAGCTCGGGCTGTGACCTCTCCCTGGTCTGTCCCTCAGGTCAGCATGGCAGTTTCTGCCCTTGGACCTCTCAGGCCGGACCACTGCACCCGGCTCCTGGCGCAGCGCAGAGATCCAGGAGCTGCGATGCGTGAGTCTGCATGGTGAACCGAGGGCAGGTTCTGCACCGGCCGGCGGGCAGCACAGGACAGTGGCCCTGACGCCTGCGCTTCCGGGCACAGAACTGTGAGAACGTACCGCCGAGAGTGAGATGACAAAGACCCCACTTCTCTGCAACCGAAGGAGCGTGCAATGAGACACTCTGGACCGTCAACCCTAAGTTCGCCTGCTGGCTTCACCAAGAGGCCTCCAGGTGGAGGCAAGCGGTGGCGAACGAGGTCCTTCCAGCCACAGCCGGAGCCCGGCCGGGCCAAGCCGCGCGGTTCGGGGCAGGTGCTACGCTCGGAGCGTCGGGCAGTACCGCGCAGCTGGGGCGACCCTCAGCGAATCCAGCGCTCGGCCCGAAGCGCCATCCTTCAGCGACGTCCTTGCAGCTATCATGCCAGCTTCGGTTCGGGCAAACAGGTTCAAGACCAGCTGTGTCCTTCTTCCGGCCTGGAGTTCGTGGGGCTTTTTAAGGCCCTACCTGTTAAACCAAAACCCCAGGAGCAGCCGCCAAACTCCTTGGCCTCTTGAGAATTTTTGAAAGTTTTGTGGTCAGCCAAGAGGTCAAAGCAAGCAGGCAGCCGAAGCCCGAGCAATCCTGTGTTGAGATGTAAGAGGTTAAAAAAAGAGAAAAAGCCCCAAAATTTTGTTTTTCATTTCACTTGGCAAAGTGCTGTAAGGTTTCGTCCTAAAAACACTATTTATAAGCCATTTCTCATTGCTTTTGGCTATCGTTATGAAATCCGTAGAGGAGAAATAAATGCCTCTTGATTCAGTTAAACTTTGACGCCGAAAAGGTAAATTGAAGGTCCCCTAACAGCTGGTGCTCAAAGATTTCCTCGAGGGAAAAAAAGAGAATATGGTTAGTTCTAATGATCGCTCTAAAATGACTGCCAAGAAAACCCAGCGCAATATCCAGCTTTCTCGCCTCCTGCTTGTCCTTCCTCTAGCCAGACTCGGCGGAGGAAGGCGGAAAGAGGCATATTGTGCAACTTCTTATTAAACACATCTGGAATATGCGCACTCTGGATCGAGTGCCAGGGTTTTACAAAGCAGTTTATGGTTGTGACAGAAAATTGTCCTTTTAACGAGTTTACAAGCCGTAATCACGGGTGCTTTTACAGGACCGGCCCTCTTTTCTCCTCGCCAGATATGAAGACATTTCCAAGATTCACCAAGCCAGGCAGCAGGAAGTGGGCCAGCGCCCCGAGAGACGGAACGTCCCGAGCCTCCAGCGCTGCGAAGCTTCGGGAAGTGTGGGGTAGTGACGGGGGTAGGAAGACAGGGCATGTAAGAAATTAAAGTAATTGGCCCTTCCTTATTTTCCAGAGAGATTTCCGCGGTGTCTTTTGAAGCCTCTCAGGGTCATTGAAAGCTATCTTTGTGCAGGGTGTTTGTTTTCGGGAGTGAATGTGAAGAATGTGAGGAGATTCCCTGGGAGAGCCCCTCCCGCAGAGGGTGGCATTTCTCCGTGGCCCAAGACGTGGAGAATAAACACCCTAGTGACTTAAATAAACACCGACTTAATGATCCAAAACACTAACAAGGGACATTGGGACCCTGAGCTCCCTGTCCAAATGATGAGCTCAGTCCGGCTGTGCGCACATCTGTCCATCATGGTGGGCAAATGACTTTGTAAGTAAAAGTGACTACAGAATACAGTGACTATTTTCCCCTTGAACTAAAAACAATTTGACGGTTAGAAAAGAATCACAAATAAGAAGGCCTTAATTTCCTCCACATCCTTCAGTATCCTAGATCAGGGCAGAAACAACAGCAAAGGATAAGAAACAAATATACTAGTGATGACACTTATGGAGAAAAATAAAACTTAGCAAACTGTCATGTCAGAAAATAAATACACTTTCCCTGGGGAACAATATTTTACAAAGCACAAGCCAGCCAATCCTGTTATCCTGAGTAAAATTTTAATAAATAATGCCATTTGTTTCACTAATTTTAAAAGCTAGGTACAGATGATACATGGTTTTGCCCCAAGCAGAAATGACATGGAGCCTACATGATTACTGGGACCTTTCTGGACACTATTCAGTTCAGCAGCACCGCAAAAGAGCTCCTGGCCTCCAGTCTGCTTTCTATTTGTACAAGTGAATTCATAACATTTAAATCCTTCTCTTTTTCTAAGCAGATAAATTACTTTTGTTTTCACAGTCTTACAACTTGTTAACACAAAGAACTGACTGAACACGAGTGCTACCGAGACAAGCTAGTGATAAACTGCATCATGTAAATAATAAAAAAATAAATACCCCAAAGCTAAATTTACTGTCACGTAACCTTATTATATGACTCTTGGTTCCGGTGATGACTTTCAGAGTACCTAGCAATTCATGACCACTATTATGTAAGAAAGCATGAAAAATTAGAATTAAAAAAAAAAACAGGGCCCAGTGACAGCAATGCACAATTCACCTTTGAGAAACAGAATCATACTCCTGATGTTCTACTGAGTTTTAATTTAGACTGGTTTAGGTACAATAGAAAAAGAAACCTGAAAACACATGCTATTTTAATAACAAATACCAGGTTGCCAGATTTGTTGGCATACGTTTGCAAGCTAGAAACTAGGAACAAAAGAAAGCTTTTAACAGGAGTAGGCTACAGATAGGAAAGCTTTGAGGGTCTGAGAAGTAATGGTATTAGGGAATTTTTTTTTCCACATTGGTACATTTTTAGTTTGTCATTAAAAAAAAAAACAACAACCACCAAAAAAACCCCACCAAATCTGACAAAAAATAGTTGTATTACTAATGGTCACTTCTATTTCTAACTGTCTCACATAGAGAGAGCATTAAAACATTTAGGCACTTGCTTCTCCCCCTAATACTGTTCTTTTAACCTACATAAAATCATTTAACACTAAATATGAAAAATGTAAACTTAATTTTTTTTCCACGAAGAAAAGTTGTAAGATTATAGTTTCCTATTCAGTTTAAGAGAGCAACCAGGCCAGTTCCTTGGAGACCACAGGCTCTACCCACCACCATTCTGATCTTTGTCACTCCTCTTCCCCCTAATATTTCTCCATAAATAAATTAAAGTGAAATAATTAACATCCGGTTGATTTGCAATTTTTTTTGAAACAACAAAGAAAATAAAGAAATAACTATAAAAGTGGGTACATGGGTTGGCCAGAACCAAAACTGGGTGCTTTTGTTTATTTGGAAGTTTTTTGTTTTTCCTGATTTGAGATCAAAAGAAGAAATGTGAAAATGAAGAGCGGAAGAGAAGAGGGAGACTATGCTTGACATCACTGTTGTTTTTGACTTTTAAAAAAGCATCTGTGCAAGTCCACCATTCCTGTTTGCGCAAAGAACCAAGAACCCCAGAAACAAGCTGCAAAAATGTTCCTGATTTCTATGTACAAGTGTCCCTAGTTGCTGTGACTGGTTGCTGCTTCAGCCACCCCTTGGGGCTTTGTGCCTTCCCCACTTAGGAGCCCAAGTCCACCAGACTGGAGGTGAGAGGGCCCAGCAGAGAGTCCTGAAGCTGGTGCTGATGGGCCTGCAGGCCGTGGCTGGGCTGTGAGGCCGTTAGGCCCGGGAGAGTATAGTTTGAACTCCTGGCGTGACCCATATTGCCCTGCAGCAGAAGGACCGAGTTCTGGTCTGGACTTTGGGGAGGTGAGAATTCCTCTTCTGAGCTGGACATGAGCGGCTTGCCCCCTTCCAGCGGAGAGAGTTGATTCTGCTTGTTGGAGGAGGAGTTATTGTTTTCGGTGTTCTCCCTAAGAAACAGAGGACAACACCATATGGTTAAAAAAAAAAAGGTTAAAAAAAGTGTGAGGTGAAGGGAGGGTGGCTAGAAGGAGGAAAGGGCCATTGTGCAATCTGTCACCAACCCAAATGGAGGAGCTCTGCCCTCCCACCCATCCCCAAGGGCCCTGAGAGAGGCGAGAAGGCAGGGGAGACCAGAGAACTGGGCAGCTGCAGCCAGGGCCTATGCCTGGGAGCTACCTCATTTCTCTTTTCCTTCTAGGTTTTTGAAAGCCAGATGAGCAGAGTTTGTTCGAAACAAAAAAGTATGTTTTTAATTTTGTTCAAGCTGTTACGTTTAAATACCATCAACCCGCACCAAACTTCGAGGTAACAAAGTTTGAAAGGCTTCCAACAAATGGTCACTGGTGACGGAGAGATGATGGGGACAAGTGAGGGACCCAGCACACAAATGTCTGGGGTGAATCAAGTTAACTGCCTATTTTCCTCACGAGAAACAAACGTGGAGCTTACCTGCCTCTGAGGAGAGGCTGAGGCTCCAGACACAGGACAGGTCATGGGAAGTGAGCGGGCACCAGAGGACACAAGGAGCTCAATCTCTCCGATTTCAGCCGCGAGTGGGCCCTCAGGCCTGGCTCTGGGGCGAGCGCAGCTAAAGCTAAGTGGTGAGGTGCCAGCCCTGTCTGTCCCTCTGTCCCTAGAGGCTGGCTTTGAAACTTCCCACCCACAGGCACTGCAATCAACCCCTGCCCAAAGAGAACATGTCGCTGCCCCTCTGGAGCTGCGAGTGGCCCCCACGCGCCAACCTGGGCTCCGGGCTACGGACCCCGCTTAGCCCGGGGACTTCGCCGCCCTCCTGCTTCCGCCTTCCGAGCGCTCGCGTCTTCCCCACGCCCAGCGCCCGCTAGGCTCCCTCCCCGGAGAGCCCCTTCCGCGGAACTTATCCAGGCCCGGTGGTTTTCCACCCAAACGGGAACGGGGAAGTGAGCTCTCCGGTGCTCCCGGCTCGGAAGGGAACAAAAGGAGCCGGCCACCCCTGCGCTCCGGTCTCCCCCGAGCGCCACGGGGCGCATTCACCACACTCCTCCGAATCTCGGTCGGACACTCCAACGCTAAGCAATGGAGCCCGACCAGGAGCCCCGGGTGTTTCCGCGAGAGAGAAGGCTGAGACGGGGTTTTCAAATTAAACTGCCTTAGGGAGGAAGCAGGCGAGAGAAGCCCGGTCCTTGCCCAGGGAAGCCGTGAGGACAGCCGGGCGCTCGAGCGCGGCGAGGAGCAGCCCGGGCCGGACGCGGGCGCCAACGCTCCAAGTCTCTCTCGCCTATTTCTTTCAGACGCCTCCCTTTGTCCAGGCAGCGCAGAAAGAAGCAGGCGACCGCTCCTCCAAGACTACGGGGGACGGCTCACGGAGGAGCTGGCGCGGAGGCCGTCTCGGGCCGGATACCCCGGACGCGCCTAGAGAGCGCGCTCGACCCGCGGCCCCAACGCGACACCAACCCCGGCTGCCCTCCCGCCGAGCCCCGCACTCCCTCTCCGCCCCCGCCCCCGCCCCCGCCCTCTGGGAAGGCCAGAAAAACCACAGCTAGCGCCAGGGTCGTCCGACACTCGCGCCCCAAAGCCACCCCCACGCGGGCTCCAGGGCGGCGAGGCCCCATTCCTAGCGGGCGACTCAGAGTTCATGAACTTTTCGTGCTGCGCCGCGCTGCGCCGCGGAGGCCTGGGCGCCGCCCCGCGGACCACTCGGCTCTGGCTGCCGCGCAGAACCGGGCTGCAGACGCCTGCGGGGAGGCCGGGGGTGGAGGGGCGAGGAGGCCTTCCCGGGGTCGCCCGAGCCTCGAGAAGCGCGCCGCGTACCTTTCCTTGGCCTCGGCGGCTCGGTCTCTTTGCCTCCGGTTCTTAAACCAGTTGCTGACCTGGGTCGTGGTGAGGCCGGTGGCCTCGGCCAGCTCCCGCTTCTCCCGCGGCGAGGGGTAGGGGTTGTGCGCGTACCACTCCCGCAGCACGCCCCGGGACTTCTCCTTGAAGCAGTAGCTGGTCTCCTCGCCGTCCCAAATGGTTCGCGGCAGCGGGAATTTTCGGCGCACCCGATATTTGCCCACGGCGCCCAGGGGTCGCCCGCGGAGCTTCTCGGCCTCCACGTAGTGTGCTTTCAGCCACAGCTGCTGCAGCTTGGGATGGTTGTGGGGCGAGAACTGGTGGCTCTCCAAGATCTTGTAGAGCTCGCGGAAGTTGCCGCGGTGGAAGGCGACCACTGCCTTGGCCTTGAGCACGCTCTCGTTCTTGTGCAAGTGGTCGCAGGCGGGCAGCGACCACAGGAACCTGCCCAAGCGCTCCAGGTTCCCGCCCTGCTGCAGGACCTCGCACACGCACGCCACTTGCTCCTGCGTGAAACCGAACGACGGCAGCATCGACATGGCTGGCGCCTGCCGGGGCGCGACTCCCAGGCGCACGCGTAGGGGAGCAGCGCCGAAAGCCGGGGGCGGCGGCCGCGGGGAGTGGGGCGCGGCTGCCCCTCACCCCCGCCCTGGGCTTTGCGTGGGCTGAAAAGCGAGTCGGAACTTGGCGACCGCGGCCAACGGAGAAGTCCTCCTGAAGCTGGAGTAGAACCGCGCTAGGCACTGAGCGCGGGCACCCTCCGCAGCTTTTGGGCCTGGCTGGCTCCGGCCTACCGCCGGGTGGATGCAGCTCGTTGCCGGGGAACTTGGTTTCTGTTCTCCCCGCAGCGGCCTTAAAGCGCGCAGCGCCCCCGGCGCGCTGATTGGCTGCGGGCGGCGCCTATCCGAGGCTGGCCAGCCTGCGCGCCGCCGGGTGGAGCAGCGAGGCCGCGCCGCCCCGAGCGGGGAGGGAGAGGCGGCCGAGCTGGGGGCAGCGGTGGGAGGAGAGGGACCTGGGGAGGCTGGAACCAAGGTGGGGTCGGGTGGAGGGAGCCGTGGGGCGGGAAGGGGGGGAGGCGGTGGGAGAAGCAAGCGCGAGTCCAGGCCCTACTAGGTAGGTCCTCTCTCGGATGTCACCTAAGGGGAGCCGCGTGCATCTTTGCTCAAATCAAAGACTACAAAAGCTCTAATTCCCTGTGTACTCCTGTCCCTGTCCCTTTCAGCCTTGCCTTTCTCGGTGAGCTCATACTTAATTACCTTAATGTTGCAATAAATAAATAATGAATTGATGAATAGCTTATGGATGCGATAAATAATATAAGAATCGAGCAGGGCTCCTGCTGTAGGCACTTGAAGAGTTGTTTCTCTCCTGTTGGCTTCAGTGTAGGAGGCAAATCTCCTACACTCTTAAATTTCTTGCTCGTTCCCCTTACCAAGCCCCGACACCCTCCAAAGGACAAAAGTACTCGAGCTGCACAGCTTTCCCGAGTTCTCAGAGATCAGGCGCAACGCTGTCCAGAGCTCCTGAGCGGAGAGCGACCCAGAAGGACGCTTACGTCCGCGGTCTCTTGGAGTCTGCTTCCCCGCCTGCACGGTTCCGTTTTCTAGTGTTGCCTCTGTTACTGAGGAATGGCGAGGAACTTTATTTGCCATTAGCTAAAAAGCTGTGGGGATCTCGTACCAAAGGTGTAAATTAAATAAAACTGTGCCGTGGCCCAATAACCATTGGGTTGTAACATAATCCTTGCCCCACTCTGAGAGCGACACTACCCTGAAAGCTAGGACAGGGGCTCCCAGAAGAAGAGGCGGTGTGATCCTGAGTGTATGTGTTTGCAATGCTGGCCTGTTTTCCTGCCAGAGAATGAGAGATGTCCTGCAATTTAAGTCCCATCATCTGCTGTTTTGTTTGTGTGGAGAATGTTTAGTAAAACTGCACAAACAGATGAAGCTGTAATTATCTTAAGCCTCATTTGAACACCTTGCGCCAAAGCAATTATTAAAAAGATTTTGAAAACAATTAGCTTCTCTAAACAAAGATAATCTATTGTCAGTAGCTCAGGCTGGCAGGAGATAAGAACAATGTGTGGAGATAAGGGAAGCCAAATGGTGGAGGGAGTGTGACTTTATGACTATACTTATCTCTGATTAGATAAGTTCAAAACAGAATTTTAAGTACACTTCAAAAATGCTTTTGATTTCAGTGCACCCTCTTAGTAAATGGTGAAGAACAAACTCTGGACTCTTTCAACTTGCCTGTCCTCTTTAAATATGTTTTGATTCCATCAGCCAAAAAGCCCAGCACCGCAGGTCTCACTGCATATTGAGAGGTAAGTGGGAGAAGAAAGACATGCAAGTTTACTCTTGTATTATTTATATGGTTTTTAAATGATGCACCCAGCCCAGTGCACCCTGCAAGGTTTAAACTCATAAAGGCTTCCCACCTCATGGAGATTTCAAGCAGACGGGAAGCTGCTTCTCCATGGAGCTCCAGCACAGTGCTTTCTGCATCCCTGAAACAGCATCCCGTGCAATTAGCCCTTGGGAAAAGATGTTTCTATTTCATTTCATTTAGGCTTATTTTTAAATGCATTCAATGGGTGCGTATGATTTCAAAAGAGCCCCTGCCACATGGTGTGCTACAGTGTGCCCAGTGACTTACTTTCTAAACTAGAAGCCTGGCACTGCTGAGGCCAAGGCCATGTGTCTGGTAATTTTCCCTCACCATCTTATTTTAGTGCTCATGACGTTTCAGACAAGTCTTAAGGAGCTGCAGTGTCCTGCCAGGAGGAATGTCACTGCTTGGAACAGTCCTTATTGACATGGCAGCTGTGTGAGGACCAGAATGGGGGCTTAACCCTGGCTGTGCATATCAGTACCCCAAAGTATGGAGCGACTTGCACAATTAAAATGGGCAGAGAAAGGTCCATAAGCACAACCGTATCTCTTAAAAGACGAACAGTATGTTAAGTATGGGGTGTACTTTGTAATGAACAGTTTTGTATGAGGAAATGAAGCATAGCTTGAACAAATAGGGGCAAGGATAAATTTGCAGGGGATGACAGAGAGCAGAGAGACAGCAACTAGACACCGATCAGACCACCTTTTTTCCAGCTTCCTTCGGACCTCTCAGCAACCTTTTTTCATCTCTTTTCCAAAGAAACCAGGACGCACTACGGGTTGGTGACAACTGAAAAGACAGCTGTCCTGGGTGCTGCAGGTTCAGACACTGGGGTATGTGAGAGAGGTGCCTGTCCTTGGAGGTTGGGTCCTCCACTTACCAGCCTTTTTCATTTCTCCTCTTGTTTAATCCAAGAAAGGAAAAGTGCTATGCGCTTTGTACCAAGAACCTACCTGCTATTTCTATCCCTCGGTTAAGGGAACCAATTGTTATAAATGTTAATTATTGGCTCGGATATATAAGGTTTCCCAAAATGGAACCTTTTGCTGAAAACCACTAAAAGAGGTAAAATGACATGAATTTACAAACCACATAAACCAAATGATCCATTTTAAATCGCACACAGAACGCTTTGAGTAGTTCTGTAACATAAAACCTTTACTGTCAATGCAAATCGCATGAAAAACAGAGAGCAGAGATGCGTAGGAGATTTAAAGGGACCTAGCAGCCTAGGCAGCTGGCCGCTGTCCTAGCGCGTCGAGGCTCCCGAGGACAGCGCGGCGGACAGGGTGCCCCGCTCCGGCTTTCAGCTCCCGGCGTCTCTGTTGTGCAGGTTCTGGCTAAGTGGACCTCTCGGGCCCAAGAGCGGGCTCAGGGGCCAAGGGAAAATCATTAGGAGATGCTGAGGTTTTAAACTACTCTCGTTGCACCCCTTATTTCTGGCTTGAGCAAGATCCCACTTTCTTGGACCGCTTTCGCCTTCTGCTTTCTCTACAGATACCTGCAAGGGAAGGAAATGGAAGGTGATTCTCCAATAAATTAGTGCCAGTACTCTGGGGGCACTGTACAGGTTCCTCAAGTCCGAGGGGAAGCAGCTACGTGCACCTTCGGGTGCCTCCATGCCTTGGGTCCTGGTTCCCGTCTGCCCTCTCGAGTGCTCCCCACCTGCCTTGGGCGGGCTGTTGCCCCTGCCAGGCTGAGTAAGCTCGGGCTCAGGCAGAGCGATTTGCAGGTCCAGAGAAGAGAAACCCAAAACCGGGCCATTAGTAAATGAGTTTTGTGTTGTCAAGGTTCTTTCCCATCCACTTGCTGTTCTGAAAAATAGATCACGTTTCGTTATCTTTAGTGGCGATCTGCAACGTGACACCGGATCCCCGGCCCGGCCTCCCCCTGCCTCCCAGCCCCTCCCGGCCCGCTTCGCTCCGTTCCGAACAATGAGGATCTGTCTGCTTCCTAACGTATTTATGTATGTGGGGAGGGGCGGAGGAGGGGGTTTCTCCCGGAAGCGGGAAGAGCAAGAGCTGAGGCCCGGCTTCCTCGCCGCAGAAAAGCTGGGCGGGCCCAGGACGCCGGGACCGCCGCCCCCTCCCACACCTGGACAAACAGAGCCAGCTGCGCCCCGCAAGCCCCACCAGCCGCGCTGCTCCAGAGAACGCCAGCCTTGAGTCGCCCCAAGGTCGGGGACAGACACGCACATTGCCGGAGCGCAGTCTGCCAGCTCCCCCATTTGGGCCCTTTCGCCCAATCCTCGCCTCCTCTCTCCCCCTAGAGCCTGGAGCCCTAAGTGGAGCACGTGACGGAAGGTGTCGGTGCTCTTTGTGCGGTCGTCTCATTCTCTCCAGCTCACCGAGGGGACTCGCTTTGTCTGCCAATCTATTTCTTACTACTTAATTCTCTTCCTCTCCCTTTATGCTGCACTTCCTCGCTCCTTCTCCCTTAACCTGCCCCCTGCCTCCTTCCGCCCTCTCCTTCTTCCTTTTTTCTCCTCCTGCCTTCTTTCCCGCTTCCTCCTCCATCTCCTTCTCCCTCTCATCCCCCTCCCAGTTCTGGGTGTCTATTTCTTCGAGGCAGGGACCCGGGCGCCACGGAGTTTTCACACACAAAGCTTCTAGAGACAGTGCAGAGCCCATAGACTCTGAAGTCCAGGCCAGGGACTCAGGGCTTGCAACCGGGGAACCTCTCACAAAGACTGCAGGTGCAGGTCAAGAGGTGGGGGTACCTCAGGAGAGGCACAAGAAGGTGGGTCGGTGGCCAACGAAGAAAGTGCTGGCTTCATCCACCTATGTTCTGTCTGAGAAGGCTCAACCAAGGAGCCACCAAACTGCAAGCTTGGAGCCTGAAGCCAGACCCACCTCAGGAAAGTGGTACTAAGGTATACCCAGAATCAGTTCTTAGGAATTTAAGACACTAGCCCTTTTCTTTCTAAATATCGCCCTAGGGCAGGTTTACAAACTGAAATTCTCTTACGAGTGCTTATCTTCCACTGAATTTGCAGCCCACTTTTTTCTTAACTAACGTACATCCTGAACGCCACATGTGTCTAAGCTAAGAAGAATTTCCTTTTGGGAGGTGAAAGCCTGCAGCTCCTCCTGTTCAGAGGAAAGTGCTGGTGATGTTAATGCAGGATGACACTAAATAAACAGTTAGGGTGGGCTAAAAGGATGGAGTGAATTATCCAGTGAGCTACATTTCAGCCCGGACCTTCGGGGCTGGTTTGTTTTGGCTCACAGGTCGAGGAAGGAGACAAACCACTCTCTTCTCCATATCTCTTTGGGTTCCCGGTCATTCATGTATTGGACAAAACAAAAACAAAAACCCCACACAGGTATCCCTGCTTTAGCTTCACTTGTTACTTTTCTACTCCAAAAACATACATTTCACTGGCTCCTACCTAGCTGGAGACCTCAACGCACTTCTGAGAGGAAAATCGGGATAGCTAGATTCCAGCATCTTTTTTTTTTTTAAATAGTTCCAATCCTAAGGAAAGGAGATAGCCAACACGCCTCATCTCCTCACTTGAATCCTTACAGCAAATCTACATGTTGATTAGAAACCCTTAAGATTTGTCCTACTTTTAGGAAGGTTTTACTCTCTCCAAAAAAAGAAAAAAAAACCGACTTTGAGAAATTTTAGATGCAATTGGATTTATTGTGTGCGTGATTCGCTGATTCTCCAGTTTCCTCAGGTAAGTAAGCCTGCACTTATATATAAATCCTCGTAACTTAAAACTTCTGCCTCCCCAGCGTGTCCCCTCCTCCCATTCTGATATTAATAATCCCCAGCTGCCCCTCTTTCCGGGTCATTACGGTACTGCTGGTCTCTAATCAATCCTAATGCGATGGCAATTGGAGTCCCTGATGACTGCGGCTCGGGTTTCTTGTAATGGCTCTACCACATTTTCCTGGACCTCTTTCTTTAACCTGAGATGCCAGGGGGACGAGTCCCTTCTCGGCTGCTGATTACTTCAAGATGTGGGGGCTGGTGTAAGCTGAGGGGAAAGGCGCGCACAGTGTGGCTGCCGTGACCGGCGGGGCGGGTGGGACCAAGCAGGGGTTTGCACGCAGGTTCCTGGCAAGAGCATGTCTCTTGGTAATAGTCTCTTTTTCTTCTTTCTCCCTTTTTGCAGGCCCAAACTCACGCTGGCGGACCCAAGTTAAGACTCTTAGAGCCTTTCTGGTACAGGAAGGGCCTAGCGGTCCCTAGGCCTGTCCAGTCCTCGTGCGTGCTCGCCCGCACCAAGCCACACAGCTTCCCCGGGCCAGGCCGGCTCCTCGCTGAGTTCCACCCAGCCACTCTGCTTTCCTTCTGGTTGTTTCCTTCTCAGATTTTCTTCCTCCCCAATTCCGGTGTGGCTGCCCAGAAAAGACTGGTATTTTCTACCATTCCTGCCCCGACCCTGGGGCTTTTATTCTGCTTCTTCCTCGAGCAGTGTCTCAGACTCCAACATGTTATGACCCCAAATCTCAGTCTGAAGCTGAGACCATAGGCTTGGCCCGGGCCTGTCCGGATGTGATCCTTTCTCGAGTTCTGAGGGACCATCGCTCAGACACTTCCTCCCCTAGGGACCAAGGGCCAACCCTTCTTTCCCGCTAGCTGTCAGCTCTCCCTCTCCCTCTCCCTCTCCCTCTCCCACTCCGAAAGATCCTCCCTCCCCTCCCCTCCCCTACCCCGACCCAGGCTCGGCGGCGAGGCGATCAGCACGTTCTGGCATCTGAATTCTTCCATTTCTCAGCCTAAAGCCATTTAGTGTAACCCGAGCCCGGGATAATTGCCACGTCTCTACCGCGTTACTTTTTAAAAACAAGATAATGCTTCTGAATTGCGGAAGAAAGTGCTGCGAACAAATTGGGCGCTGAGCTGCCGGGATGGATCGCTTTGTTAGGGATGGCCAGTGGTTTCTGACTCAATTAGTCGTGCATTTCTGGGAGCCGCCTGCAATCTGCAGCGGGGTCACCTGGAGGCGAGCTCCCCTAAGGCTCCCGGCTCTGGGAAGACTTCGCGGGTGGGGAGCGCTTCGGGCCTGTACCGCTGCGGTGCACGTTCAAGCCGTGGGAAACTCGGAGTACACAGTCCGCGCTCTAAAGTCTGCAGATTTTGGTTGACAGCACGGTCACGTCTGTTTCCGACAGGACTGCGCGGTATCTGTGTCCCGGCACAGCCGCTTGAGCAGTAGAAAAAGAAATACCGGGTACGGGGTGCTGAGAAGGTACCAGTTCACCCACACCGCGCCGCGCGTCCCCTCACTCGCGCGGGCTGGGACTGCAACGAAGTTTCCAACACCGCTGCAGTGCTTGGCCAAGTCCTCCTTGGAAGCCAGCGGGGCGAGGCTGACAGGAAGCGGGCCGACCGCGGGGGACGGTTTTAGGACTTGGAAGAAGGCAGTAAGATTTGCTTCCCTACCTCTCCTCAAGTTCACCGCCGCCCCACCCGTCACCCAGAGCTCCGGCGGGATCTGCGCCCTAGCGCCCCGCCGCGGAGAACCACCCGCCGCCGCGCCTCCCTCAGCTACCCAGAGCTGGGGCCGCGGCCCGGTCAGGACGGCTACGCCCCAGCTTGTAGCCAGGGGTGGCGCTGCCCGCGACCGGGCCTGAGGCCAGGCCCCAACGGGGTTCCAACACGGCCACCCGGGCGCTCCCTCCTTGGTGGGGGTGGTGGATGGCACGGCCGGGGAAGGGCGGGGACCCGAAGTTGGCGCGGGGAGGTCCTAGGCCTGGAAGGGGCGCAGGCCGGCGGCCCGGGAGAGAGAGGGCGCTGTCTTCCTGGCCAAGAAGCTCTCGCTCGGCTTGCAGGAACCGAAACAAAACAATCGGCGTGGCGGAGCCGCGGGGTGAGGACGCGGGCCGAGCACGCGGGCTGAGGGGGTGCGCAGACTTCAGCTGGGGGCCCGCGACTCCCCGGCCTCGCCCCGCGGGGCTCGGCCCAGGCAGGACTCGAAGAAAGGGAGTCTTCTTTCGCCGCCTGGCTGTCCCCGCGGTCGCCTTCCTTCAGGGACATCTTTCCCTCGCTGTGCCCTCCAAACGTGGGAGGTGTCGGGATGGCAGGGTCCGGGCTTCAGCCTCGTGGACCTGCGGTCCGGTCTTTCCTCGGGGAGCGGCCTTGAGGGGTCTCACCTGTTTGGGCTGCTCTTGCCCGGGAGCGACCGGGAGACTTACCGCCACCAATTGGCCAGGTCGCACACGCAGATACCAGAGAGGTCTCAGTGACAACTACCGTCAACCGTTCTACACCCAAGTCCACCAGAGACCTGAATTTATATTATTTTTAATAATTTATCCCTCCATCCCTGAAGCGCATTCCTTTTTGTCATTTGCTAAGGATGGCGTGCTCTCATCTTTCCACTTAATAAAACGCAAAACAACAGAGAAGGGGCCCAAAGGTCTTCCGTCTCCAGAGGTCCCTTTGGATTAATGGATTTCGAAATTCTGGTTTGTGCCTAGATACTAGAACGGATGGTCTCCTTCGCGACCTCCTCCTCGGCCTCTCAGGCTAGGTTCGATCTCCACTCGACGTTGCAGGGCGGTCTGTTCTAGCCCCTGGGGCAGAATCCAGGTGGCCCCGCAGTTCCGCCTCGGGCCGGAGCTGTTTCCTAGGAGTAACTGGGTGGGCTGCCGTCTGCCTGACGCTTCACATTGAGAAATGCTTCTCTTGTGGGAACGTCTGTTTCTATTCATCTGATTTTCTAATTTCTTTGATCAGACTAAATATTTTCTTGGCAAGCGGAAATTGACCATGCCATGAATATGATAACAACTTACTTGGAAAAAAAAGCTATTTTCTTTCCATGCAGCAGAAAAGGGGGAGGAGCTGGGGCATGGCTGTTACACCGCCTGTAACCGATTCCGGCACATACATTTGTTTCAGTCCCTGAAGGGGCTTTATAAAAGCTGCCTCCCCAACCCTGGGCGTGGCGTCTTCTCTTTCTATCCTCCCCAGATAAGTACACACCTGGTCTCCTAAGAGTCTTTGATATTCTTTATTAAAAAATAGAACTGCAATAGACGCCTCTGGAGAATTTCCCTTTAAAACATAGATGAAAGGCAAGGTTAATACAATGTTCTTTTAATCCCTTTCCTTTCTGAGTCAAAATAAATATTTTCTTCTGCATGTGATTGTACTGCCTGCCACTTGGCTGTGGCTATGCGCAAATCGACTGGTAATAAAAGTGTTTTTGAGGCTGTGTATTAAAAATGCAGCTCTCTTCGAATGGGGGGTGGGGAGGAGCTAGCCCTTCCCAGGCAAGAGTTGGTGGCTTTCTGAAAAAGCTGCAAGTAAAGGACCTTTCACCTCTCATTAGTGATGCTATCAGTGCTCAGGCAGAGTGGAGCTGAGGTCATGTTACATATGGCACACAGTCTGCTCAGCACTTGAAACATCAGCTTTGAAATTTTAGAGAGGGGAAAGGTCACCTTTAATAAGCTAAAGTCTGGGGCTCCCTTTGCCCTCATTGCTAACTGGGTGGGTGTCCATATGCTTCAAGCCTTGTGCACAAGTCAGTCTCAGTCTCTCTCTCTCTCTCTCTCTCTCTCTCTCTCTCTCTCTCTCTCTCTCTCTCTCTCTGCTATTCTGAGCTGCTTTTCATTTCACATCTTGATTTAAGTCATAATGTTTTCAACTCTTGATACTCCAAAAGGCCTTTCATTTTTACAGCAATTCTGTCATCTTTTCTTTTCCAACAATCATAAAACTGTCTTTTCTGAGTGATGGCTTTAAAAGCCAGCTTCCCAGGAGAAATGAACTGTATCTGTCCATCTGCATACATGGATCCAGACATGTGAGCTATAGGATTACCTTTCTGAGTGGGTAATTTAGACTTCACTCTGGTATACTACATCATTTAGCAAACTTTCAAATTGTTAAAATTTATCCATACCATGTTAAAGGTCTAATTTCTTAAAAACTTCCTGAGCACTACTAAAAATTTTCATACCAGTTCCTGAAATTTCACATTTTATTTTTACCATGTGGAAGAAAAACTCTAATCAGAATATCCTAATCAGAATACTCTAATCAGAATATCCTAATTCTCCTGCATGGCTTAAAGTTAAGACTCACCAACAGATGGTAAAATGGTAGATGCAGCCCTGAAAAACATGCTTACATTCAACTTTCTTGTTTATTGTAATTGTTTTTTCAGCTTTTCTTTTTATGTAAACTACCTGTATTTTTGCTTATGAAGTACAGTTTAAAAATAAAACATGCAAAAAAAATAAGACATGTATATTTATTGGCTTCAAACAAGTGGACTCAATGATATTTTAAAATTCCTGGTCCTAATCTGCAACTGCAAAGATTAGAACAATCTTCAAACATCTTTTTGAGCCAACTAGGAATTCCTCATTGGCAAAAAAATTTAGTGAGTCTGATGAGAAAGCTCAGTGGTCTAAAGTGCCTGCTTAGGCAAGCTTAGGCAAGTGCATGGTTCAATCTCTGGCACCACATGCCGAACCAGCTCCATCCCCAGGGCAGGTCCAGCCAGCCAGCCAGCCACACACACACACACACACACACACACACACACACACACACACACAATTAATGACTGGAATATCTAGATAGGTCTTGATTTTGTTTTATATCTGCTTAGAATCTCAAAAAATCTTTAGTTTTGGGGGAGGTTTATTTTTTGTTTTTGGTGCCAAGGACTGAACCCAGAGCTTCCTGCTTGCTAGGCAAGCATTCTGCTCTTGAACCAAATCCCCAGCCCCCAAAATCTTCAATTTTGAATGAGGAAAATTTGAAAAGACCAGTTTGCACATAATAGCAACTGAAACTGTAGATGAGCAGAATTATTTCACGACCAGAATGACATCAAGTAAATAATTCATGTCTAATCACTTTCCTACATTAGAGCTTACTGCTAATGAGCTAGTGGACTTTGTGATACTCTAGCTAACAGAAAGCACTTGAGGCTTTGATGACCCAAATGGTTTTAGTAAGTTCAATCAATCTAGTCAATAAAAAGTGAAGATAAATAAGTGTACTTTAATCTTACAGAGTATTTATGTCCATGAGCATACACATGTGTGTTTATGAGGGAGATTATTTTGTCTTATTCTTTATTAAATTTTAAAGTTTCAAAAATTTCAGGGAAAAGTAAGAGCTAGTGGTGTCTCTCCAATGAGTCAAAAAAAAAAAAAAAAAAAAAAAAAAAAAAAAAAAAAAAAAAAAACAAGACTGAAATATTTCAAATGTCAGGTTCATCCATGACAGTTTGAGAATTCATTAAATATTTATAAAAGAATATTACTAATTTTCCCCCTTTTGGGAGGTGCTGTTACACGTTGAGCTCAGGCACTTGCTAGGCTAATGCGTCAGTGCAAGCAGACAAGTGCTCTACTGCTGAGCTGCACCGCTAGCCCTTTCCAGACTGTGGTCTGGGACAAGATCTCACCAAACTGCTCAGCCTGGCTTGGAACTTGCAGTTCCCTTGCTTCAGAGCAGTAGCTGAGATTACAAACATGTACCACCATGCCAGGGTTAATTTTCACTTGTTATGGGCTTCCTTGCTGAAAAGAACATTTAATATGTTACAAACCTAATCTAATCCATCTTTGGGAGGTATTACCCCTATTACAAAAGGTGATTATACCTATTACAAATATACAGCAGAGTTTGTATAATTTGCCCAAGGGAATAAAATTCTGAGGCACTTTGGGAACAAACACTGTGAATCTGACCTCCTTTCCTCCCCTGCCCTCTTTTCTCTCTCTCTGTTGTGCTGGAGACCAATTGAGGGCCTCATGCATACTAGGCAAGTGCTCAATCATTAAGATATACCTTTAGCCGCCAATGTGTTTAAAAAGCAATTTCCATAAGGAGATAAGTAATTTAAATTAATCAGTTTTAGTGAGGGTTTTTTTGTTTTGTTTTGTTTTGGTTTTTTTTTTTTTTTTTTTTTTTTTGTCTTTTTGAGATAGGGTCTCACTATGCAGTTTAGGCTGGCCTTGAGCTCATTTTTGTGGACCAGGCTGGTCTTGAAATCACACTGATCCTCCAACCTCAGTGTCCCAAGTGCCAGGATTACAGGCGTGTGCTACTACGCCCAGCTTTAGTGAGTTCCTATAAAATATTTTTCTTCTTAAATTAGACTGTATGATACAGGGTAAAGATTTATGAGGAATTTTATGAATATTTTTAAATTACCAAGAAGAAAAAAAAAACATGTCAGAAGAAATGGCATGAACCCAGTGGAGGGTCGGGTGGTTCTTCCATCCTGTCAGGAAATCAGTCCCAGCCTTTGCCGGTGCAAATGTCATGTGGGCAGAGACAGGCAGATTACAGAAGCATGAGGTAATTACTGCAGCTTAACTGTCCCATAGAGGAATTGGTTAGTGTTCATAAACAGGGCCCAACAGCACACATATTCTATCACAAGACTGAGACTGTTCTTTCAATATGTACAATAGTTTCCATGGCATTCTATGGAGAATAATACTAGAAATTCTAGAAAATGAAGGATTTCGTTGATCTTTATTTAGGGTGTGCTTCACAAACTGTGGTGGACATGCAAATGATTATAGATACTTGTAAAAATGTGATTTTTGTCCTCAAACTCTGATTCCTACAGGTTAGAGTGGGATGCTGGAATTTGCACTGGCACAAGCACCCCATTTTGACATAGCTGCTGGTGGACTGTCCTTTGAGAAAAAAAAAAAAAAAATCATTCTGCCTTAAGTAAAAACCTGACAAAAGGAAGGGTCTTTCAGAACAGCAAGAAGAAAGTTTAGACTCTCCAATTTTTACCTAATTGGAATTTACTTTCTTTCTTTTTTGGGGAGTGGGGCTAGGATATCACTTTCAAACAGACTTTTAGATTAGTCTTTTGATAGAGGGAAAAATCTTTTGGGTTATAACAAATTTTGTAGAAAGTCAAATGTTTTTAGCCAATAAATAGAAAATTATTTTTTTAAACAATTGCTCTAAATCAAAGGAGGCTTTTTTTTTTTTTTTTTTTTTTTTTTGGTAGTGGGACTTGAACTCAGGACTCTGCGCTTGCCAGGCAAACGCTTATTCTACTGAGCTATCTCCCCAGCCACTGAGGAGGCATCTGGTGGTAGAGCACTTACCTAGCATATGGAAGGTCCTGGATTCAATCCTCAGTATTGAAAAAATAAGTAGATAGATGATAGGTAGATAGACACATGTATAGACAGACAGACAGATAGACACTATTACTAAATGAGTTAAAAGTGAATCAGGACCCAAAGAAAAATGTCTGAAGGACGTCTAAACACCCATCACAAAGTTAGAACAATTTTCTTTTCTTTCTTTTTGTTTTTTTTTTTTTTGGTCTTTTTGAGACAGGGTCTCGCTATGCAGTTCAGGCTGGCCTTGAGCTCACTTTTGTAGCCCAGGCTGGTCTCGAACTCGCACCAATCCTCCTGCCTCAGCCTCCCAAGTGCTGGGATTACAGGTGTGCACCACCACACCCGGCTTAGAACAATTTTCTTTCGTTCCTCCTCTTTTTTTTTTTTTTTTTTTTTTTTTCTTGTGGTACTGGGGATCAAGCTCAGGACCTTGTGCTTTCCCCTGCTACCCATCACAAAGTTAAGCAAATCTCATGGCCAAAAGAACACAGAGTATGTAGGATTGTTTGCCACTTTAAAAGCCAAAAGGGCAGGCAGGCGAGATAGCTCAGTGAACTAAATCACCTGCTTTGGCATGTGCAAAGGCCAGGGTAGATACAAACCTGGTCTTTGTGCCAGCCCTATTCCTGGGGGTGCTGAGCCAGTGACCCAGTCTAGACCTGTAAACCCAGCACTGGGGAGGCTGAAAACAGGAGGATTACTACAAGTCCAAGCTATGTAGTGAGACCATGTACCCAATAAATTAAAAAAAAGAACAAAAACAAAAAACAGAAGGGCTTTAACCATCTATTCACTGTGTGTGATTCCAGTAAAATAGTGAACTCAATTAGACCCCTTTGCAAGATTTGCAAGAGGTAGAGGTGCTCTGCTGAGTTGCTACAATGTGGTAAAAGGATTGTGGGACGAGTCCATGAGGCAGATAAAACTGATCACATACAAAGAAGAAGAAGGAGAAGGAGAAGGAGAAGGAGAAGGAGAAGGAGAAGGAGAAGGAGAAGGAGAAGAAGAAGAAGAAGAAGAAGAAGAAGAAGAAGAAGAAGAAGAAGAAGAAGAAGAAGAAGAAGAAGAAGAAGAAGAAGAAGAAGAAGAAGAAGAAGAAGAAGAAGAAAGAAAAACTGATTGCGTATGCCACAAACAGCAGTTATTTATTTGTAGCTTAGAAAAGAGTTTTACAACAAAGAACTTGCGGCTATAAATCATAGCCTTTTTACTCCAGAAAGGGAGAATTAGTACTAGAAAATATTAATTGCTGTAATTTTTATTTCTCTAATGTTAAAGAACACTGAAAAGTGAAATATTGGAAACATAGGCACCGTAGTTGGCTGTTGGCAGAAGCTGAAGTCGCCGGTCTTCGTAGAAACCCTGGGGAGACACGTTAATCGGAACATCACTGCTGAATGCTTGCATAGTGGGGCACTTATTGCCTCGTGTCTGTCTCTTGTGTTTCAAGACTCATCAAACGGAGGAAGATAGGCCAGCCAGATGTCTCATTGGATTAAAGCGTCTGTTCAGGCAGATGCAGGGATTGGGGTTTGTCTCCCATGTGCTGTGCCCGCCCAGCCCCCAGGGGACGCTGAGACACCACTGAGACTGGGCATGGTGGCTTGCATCTGTAATCCAAGCGCTTGGGAGGCCGTACACAGGCAGATCACTATGAGTGCAATCTGTGTAGTGAGACCTTGTGCTAAATACATTAAAAAAAAAAAGTAACGAAGGCATGTGGGAACCATAAGCCTGATAAGAGGTAAAAGGAAAGGCTAACAGGGGGGTGGAGGTGGGGGATGGGGTGCTTCTGTCTATTTGTTGGTTATGTAGAAGTTGGAGTTAACCATACTAGCCAAACTGCTCTCTTGAGTTTCCATTTCAGGTATTTCTACTGTTTGCCCACTGCCTTATAGGCTGCCTGAGATCACTATAGGAAAAGTAAATATTGTCATTTCAAATAGAGAGCTGTTTATTATATAACAGAACAGAGGCTGCCTTCTATTTTTGAGACGCTGCTAAGTGCACTGGGGACAGTAGCCAATGCAGCTGCCCAGGAGACAGTGTTTTCCAGCAGCTACAGATCTTGGTGCAAAACTGGGCTCATGTGATCTGTAAAGAGACAGTCATGCTGTACATGTTGCTGAGTGCTCCTGAACTCTTTTGGGGGTTCAGTGAATGGGGGTAACACTTGTACTACTCTACCAGTCCACTGGACTCACACGGAATGGGTAAAACAAAACCAAGACACATCAAAGCCCAACCTGAGAGCCTGTGACCATGAATGGAATTCAGCCTAAGTTCTCAGTGGAAGCACAAGAGGCTTGAGGGTGTAGCTCAGTTGTAGGGTGCTGGCTTAGCAAGCACAAAGCCCTGGGGTGAACCACCAGCAGCAAAGAGAAGGGGTGGGGGTGGAGATTGCCTTCCTGGCATTTTCTATTTGAAAAAGGAGTTTGATAACTCCAGTAGTTTCAACATTGGGCTCAAGATTTTTTTTTTTTTTTTTTTTTTTGTGGGACCGTGGTTCGAACTCATGATCTTGCACTTACCAGGCAGGCACTTATGCCATGGAGATATCTCCCCAGCCTGTTTTTTTTTTTTTTTTTTTTTTTTTTTTTTTTTTTTTTTTTTTTTTTTTTTTTTTTTTTTTTTTAATGGCTGGCTCAGCCCCCCTGGAGGCAGCACTGGCATGGCATGTGGTACTGGGGGTCTAACTGCAGTCCCTGAGATTGCCTAAGTAGGCACTTTAGACTGCTGTGCTATCTCACTAGCCCCTCACAACTTCATTGTTATTGTTTTAATGCTGTTTTACTTGTTGCTCATGCTAGTTTCAAGCTCATGGTCTTCAGCAGTCCTCTGGCCTAAGCCTCCCAGCACCTGGGACTGTGGGCATTCACCACTGAACGTGGCTGGGCTCAGTACTTTCAATGATGTCTCCACATCTAGTGCTTGTCTTTGGTCTGCCTGTTCACATGTTGAGAGATATAGGAGAGGGCTGGGGAGATAGGTCAGTAGAATAAGCGCTTCCCCAGCAAGTGCAAGGACCTGAGTTCAATCCCGGGTTCCAGAAAAAACAAAAACAAACAAACAAACAAACAAACAAAAAACCTAAGTGATAGGGGAGGTGAGTCTAATTTAAGAGAAACAAAGATAGTCAGGTGTGGGTGTGTGGACCTGTCATCCCAGTACTCAAGAGGCTGAGGCAAGAGAACCATACTGAGTTCCAGGCCACCTTGGACTACATAGCAAGTTCAAGGCCACTCTGAACTACATAGCAATACCCTGTGCCAAAACACACACATAATAGGCTAGAGAGATAGCTCAGTAGGATAAGCACTTGCCTGGCAAGCGCAAGGACCTGAGTTCAATCCCCAGTTCCGCAAACACACACACACACACACACACACACACACACACACACACGCGCGCGCGCGCGCACACACACACACACACACACAGGTTTATTAAAATGAAAAACAAAGGTTTGACTAATAAAAATGTTTAAAAATAAATAAATAAATAAAAGTGTATTATTTCTGGGCCAGCAAGATGGCTCAGCAGTCTAAAGCGCCTGCCTAGGAAAGTTCAGGCAAGCGCTGGGACCGCTGCTTGATCCCTGGCACCACATGCTGTGCCTCCCCACCCTAGGGCGGACTGAGCCAGCCATACACAAATAAATAAATGAGGTTTAAGGGGAAAAAAGTGTATTGTTTCAGAAATAATACTTCATGTTTTGGTAGTACTGTATTTCTTTTTTTTAATATTTTATTTATTTTTTGTTTCAGAACCTTTCTTTATTCACTCATTTTTATGGTCGGCTCAGCCCGCCCCGAGGGCAGAGCTGGCGCAGCATGTGGTGCCGGGGATCGAACCGAGGTCCCTGAAGCCGCCCAAGCTTTCCCAAGCAGGCGCTTTAGATCACTGAGCCATCCCGCCAGGCCCCTAGTACTGTATTTCTTAAAGAGCTTCTTACATTTTATCTTGTGCCATTTAGAGAAGTACTATGAACTCTACTTACAAATGAAGAAATTGAGAGCAAGGAGGGCTAAGTGATTGAATATGAGGATGGAACACTGGGCTTTCCCATCTTTGTCTGCATGATTTATAGTTTCATTACCTCTAAGTCAAAAGTGACCTTTCTTTTCTTTTTGATGGCACTGGGGATTGAACCCAGGGGCACTGTACTAGGAAGCTATATTGCCACACTCTTTTAATCTTTTATTTTGAGACAGGGTCTCACTAAGTTGCCCAGGCTAGCCTTGAACTTGCTGTCCTGCCTCAGGCTCCTGAGTAGCTGGGATTACTGGTGTGTATGCCACTGCACCAGACTACCTAAAGTTTTCAATGGCTATGAAATTTTTCATGAATTTTTTTCACTGATATCTATTTTTCTATTGATGAAGATGTTTTTCCTGCCCATCTCTGTCTTAAATAATGATTCCTTTGTTATCTTTTCACATATATCATTAAGTCCTTAGTCAGGGGTTCTCAACCTTTCTAATGCTGTGACCCCACAATACAGTTCCTCATGTTGCGGTGACCCCAAACCAAAAACTAATTTTGGTAGCTACTTCAAAACTGTAATTTTGCTACAGTTATGATTCAGAATGGCTTTAGGTGACTCCTGTGTTTTGGTCGTTCGACCCCTGCCAGGGTCACAACCCACAGCCTTAGATAAATATGGTATTGGTTAAAACACTGAAAGTTGAATTTCCAATCATATGATTTTCGTGTATATTGTTGAATTGGCTTTCAAAAAATTGTACCATTTTGTAATTTATTTTTGGAGATAGGGTTTCACTATGTAGTTCAGGCTGGTACTAAATTCACTATGTCACTCAGGCTGGCCTCCAGCTCATGTGCAGTCCTGCCTCCGCCTCAGCCTCCTGAGTGCTGAGATTACAAGCAAGCATCACCATGCCTGGCTACCACTCTATAATTCTCTTCATGGTATGCACTAGTTTTTCTCCCAAATACTTGTTTACCTTTTTCCAGTCTTTTTTATTTTTTTTTATTTATTTATTTTATTTATTTTTTATTGTTTCAGAACCTTTATTTGTTTATTCACTCATTTTTATGGCCGGCTCAGCCCGCCCCGAGGGCAGGGCTGGCGAAGCATGTGGTGCCAGGGATCGAACCGTGGTCCCTGAAGCCGCCCAAGCTTTCCCAAGAAGGCGCTTTAGACCACTGAGCCATCCCGCCGGCCCTTTCCAGTCTTTTTTACATTTAATTTTTTTTTTTGTGGGACCGGGGTTCAAACTCACGACCTTGCACTTGCCCAGCAGGCACTTGTGCCTCGGAGCCATCTCCCCAGCTCCATTTAAATTTAATTTAATTTTTTCTTTTGAGACAGGGTCATGCTATGCAGTTCAGGTGGCCTTGCCCTCACATTTGTAGCCTCCAGGACAGGATGGTCTTTTTTTTTCTTTTCTTTATATTTTGGGGAAGGGTCTACATGGTGTTCAGGGCCCCACTACTAGATCAGACTCCTAGTGAGCCACCTGTTTACAGCCTCCGAAGAGCTGGGATTACAGGTGTGTGCCACCTGTCTCAGCATGGCCTGAGGGCGGGGCCAACACGGCTAGCCCAGACATTGAACCTCGGGTCCCTGTGCTTGCAGGTGCTTTAACTCATTGAGCTATTGGGCTGGCACCCCTACTCGATCTTAAACTCACAGCAATCCTTCTGTCTCAACTTCCCCATGTGCCACCACACCCAGTTTCCCTTTTGCCAGTCTTAGTGGGGAAATGTGGCAAATTTAGTTTTTTTTCATTTTTTTGTTGGGTTTTTTTTTTTTTTTTTAGTTATATTTAGAGTTAACATAATGATATAGGAAAGTGTGTGAATCTTTTCTTTAAAAAAATGTATTTGGTTGTTACAGGGTCTTACTATGCAGCTTGGACTCAGAGATCCTCCTATTTTCAGCCTCCCCAGTGCTAGGATTACAGGTGTTCGCCACCACTTCTGGACTCTGG
>PVJA010023031.1:0-33506 GCA_004027025.1 Myocastor coypus
CTTAACTCTTTTTTTTTTTTTTTTGGCAGTACAAGGCACTGAACTCAGGACCTTGCACTTGCCAGGCAAATGCTTATTCTACTGAGCTATCTCCCCATCCCCCCCAACCCCCCTTTTTTTAGTATTTAGTACAAGGTTTACAGGGTCTCACTACACAGATTGGACTCATAGTCCTCCTATCTTCAGCCTCCCAAGCACTGGGATTACAGGCATGCACCACCATGCCAAGTCTCAGTCACTGTTTCAGCATGCCCCAGGAACAGGGCAGGCACAGAATGCCAGGGATTGAACCCTTATCTCTATGTCTGCTAAGCAGGTGTTTTAGTCTGCTGAACTATCTGGACAGCCCTCAGATCTTATTTATTCCTTCAGGGAAACAATACAGTGTTTGCATATGTGGATCTGACTTATTTCATTTATGAGTATGGTCTCTAGCATTTACATATAAAATCCTCGCATTTATCTTTCTCTATAGCTGAGTAATACTCCATTGTATAGAGCCAGGGAGATGGCAGTATCTGAGCCTGCCTGGCAGGCTCAAGAACCCGAGTTCAATCGCAGCACTGCATGCTGTGCTGGCCACCGAAACAGGGCATGGTAATGGATGCCTGTAATCCTAGCACTGGGGGCGCTGAGACAGGAGGATCACTATGAGCCCACATTGCATAGCAAGACCCTGTACCAAATAAATAAATAAGTAATGTTTTTTTTAAATACTCCATTGTATAAAAATACTACTTTTTATAAATCCATTCTTCAGTTGATGGACATTTGGGCTGTTTCCATGATTTAACTATGACAAATTGTGTGCTGCCATAAACATGGGTACACATGTGTCACTGTGGTGTGGTGTTTTCAATTTTTCTGGAAAAATATGCAGGAGGGGAATAGCTGGGTTGAATGGGACCACTAATACTAGTTTCCACAGAACACACGACTTCTTGCACCACACATTCAGCAGATACAAACAGCGCCCTACTTACCTGCAGAGGTTTCCAGCCAAGACCAGTTGTGCATGAATGGAGAGTAGATGACTGGCTGCTGACCTCTCGGTGGGTCTGAGATATTCTTGCGTGCCTCCTATCTCCACCTTATCTTCCTCTTCTTTCTTTCCTGCATAAAGCTTCCATGTCAGGAAGTTGTCTATGGTCAAGTACATTTGGGAAATTCTTCCCATAATCTGTTCCTCTAGGAGATGTACATTAGCACATTTAACACTCTGAGAATGATGGTGGCTAATAAACCTTTTGGTTTCACTTAGCAGGTCCAAATGACTTGACGGTGTGATGCTTTCCCATGAAACACCATGCACTGTCTCTACGCGTTGCGTATCTCTAATTAGTAAAATGTGAGCACATTCCCTAAAGCCCTGATGACAGGAGTTGGTCTGGGGAGGGATAACTCTGGAACATGCCACCCCCCCACTCCATGGAAGGAGAAGGTCAGTGCTCTCCCCAGAGGGGTTAGAGTGTGGCTAGGCTCATTGTGGGGGTGATGGAGAGGAGGAAGACCCCATAGGGATTCAAGGGAGCCCAGGAATAGACGCCTTTCATCCTCTTACTCTCTTACTATCTTATCTGGAAAACCAGGCAGTACTAGTCCTTCTGATTTAGGAGTGGTCCCCACTGCTAGAAAACTGCTCTCTCATAGCTCAGTGGTTTAAGCGCCTGCCTGGCAAGTGCAAGTACCCACCGAAGTTTGATCCCAGTACCACATGTTGTGGCATAACTCACCACCACCCCAGTCCCCTACCTTGTGCTGTGCTGGAAACTGGGTGTGATGGCGGTTGCCTGTAATCCTAGCACTAGGGAGGCTGACACAGGTAGATCACTAGGAGTCTGAGCTATGTAGCATGACCCTGTACCAAATAAGTAAATTAATTTTAAAAAGATTTTCTTAGGGCTGGGGAGATAGCTCAGTAGAATAAGCATTTGCCTGGCAAGCACAGGATCCTGAGTTCAATCCCTGATACCGCAAAAATAAGTAAGTAAGTAAATAAATAAATAAATAACCCCCCAGCCCCTGCACCTCCTTTCAGGCACTGTAATCCACTGAGCTATCTGGCTTGCCCTGAAAATGCTTTTTTGTCTGTGAACCAAACTATTTGCTAACAGGAGAGTTTGTGAACCAAGGAATTAGAGTACAACCCTTTTCCTATTCAGAATTTTTAAGTTGCTTCCTTATAACTTAATTACATTCACAGCTACAAATCATGCATTACTCATGGAAACAATCTGAAGTCACAGTCCACGTCTCTCTCAAAAATAGCAAGTATTATGAGGTCCCTCAAATGCTGCTCGCCTTCCTCAAAATCCCATAACAATCAAATTACGCCCATTACTCTTTCAGTTGAATGAAATCCTGTCCAAATAATGTAGGCAAGGAACATTACAGAAACACAGGACAGACAGACTTCTAGGCTCTTTGCCTGATATTCATTAAATATATGATTTTTGTTTTCTTCTGAGGCAATCAGAGCTACAAGTGCTTTTTTTTTTTTTTTGTCACAGGGTCTCGATGTGCAGTTCAGGGCTGGCCTTGAGCTCACTTTGGTAGCCCAAGATGGTCTCAAACTCACATTGATTCTCCTGTCTCAGCCTCCCCAAGTGCTTTCTATGAAAACCTATAATTCTTTTCTTGGGCCTCCAGATGCCCTGTAGGTAACTAAGAGTAGCACAAAGTTTGGCCTTCATTTTTATATCCTTTATTACCTTAAAACTGTGGGCACAGGCATGTCACTCATTTAAGAAAAGTCAGCTGAATAAAGTTTAAAGCTTTATATTCACCTAGTGGTGGTAAACCTATGGCATGCGTGTCACAATAAGCTGCTTGTAACATTAAAATATCTGAAAGGTTCACCATCACGGACTGTGCTATCTCATCTTCCTTCAAGAAGAAAGAACCAAGGTAAGAACAACTAAAGTAATTTTTAGGAGTCAGAGGGATATCCTAAGACCAGCCTTTACAGCAATCAGAGCAATGCCTAAAAGTCTCCAGACACTCAGCCAAGATAACTCAGTCATCTAAAGCACCTGCTTAGACAAGTTTAAGCAAGCACAGAGACCATGGTTTGCTGCCCAGCACCACATGCCACATCAGCACCACCCCTAGGGTGGGCTGAGCCAGCCACCCAAAAAGAAGTCTCTAGCCATTATTCTAAACCTGTACTCACTCCAGTTTCAGAAAAATAAGAGCCCCATATGACTGCAACAGTCACAAAAAGGCCAACTTATAAGAACAGAACTGTACTTTAAGCCATGAAGATTCCTCCGAAGCTATCAAACCAGGACTGAGATAGTGATCTTCTGAACCCAGCCTGTGACGGTACCTCATAGAAGGAGTCTCTGTTCTTTTGTAAATAAATTCATCTATTTCTCTTCAATATGATGTGCCCCTGTAGCTGCTACTCATACTAGAATACTTTCCCTGTTTCCTATCTCACTTTGCAGTTAAAGCTTTTGCTTGTAAATTCAGACTGTCCCTTTAGTTTTCATTTGCATTATCACTAAAACAAGGACACATACTAACTAGTCAGTGACTCAAAGATGAATTCTTATCTACATGTAATCTGTGCACTGCATGGTAGTTTAATCTTGGCCACACCTCCAACACCTAACTTTGTAGCAAACACAGGGAGACCGAAGGCAGGGAGGGAGGATAATTTACTTAGAAAAATAACAGAGGAAAGAAAGAGTTCTCTAGAACAAAATCTGTAGAACAATCTCCTTGTCCAAGTATATAGCAAGTGCTGAAGCTACAAAAAACTCTGGGAACATTATGAGGCCAGTGTCCTTGAGATGCTACTTGTTCTTAATAGTTGAAATGAATTATAAATACCAGGCTCACAAATTTTCTGTTCCTTAGAATTCTGGATAGTCTTCTTCAATCTGATTTTCCTGCTGTTCATGACCAATACCATGTTATATAAAAGGGATATAGCCAGTACACCCTGGGTATGACTTTCTTAATCTGTCTTTCCTTATCCACATCTCAGCCCTAGCTCTGAGTTTCCCTCTCAGTGGGAAAGGATCTCTTGCTTCATGGGGAAAGTAGAGTGAGAAACACCTTGGAGGAGTTTGCGGGGTGGCATTTTCCCTGAAACTCCTCCTCCACCCCAATACTCCTTTTTCAATTGCCTAAATATCTGTCTTCATCAATCAGAGACTAAATGTGAGCACTAGAAACTCAATGAGACAGAAAATTAGGACTAGACCACTGTTTGTCAAGGACCATTAGTTCCTGAACTTGGCTCTAAGTAATCAGAGAGCTTCCTGCACCAAAATGGGCTTCCTGCACCAAAATTACATAATCATCCTGATTTTTTTTTATTTGCTGATAAACAGACATTCTAGGTAGAAAACTATCTCTTTCTAGATGGCTTTTAGCTAAAATTATAAGCAATAAGTAGTTTTCCTCATCCTCCTTATATTTAGTCATCAAGCCTCCCAAAGCTTTACCTTTGCTATGCATATAGTAGTCTCAAAGGACTTCAGGTGACATTTATTTGTTTTCCACTGAAAATTACAGACTAAATTTCCTGTCTGTTATAATTCTTAAAATTATATTTCATCCCAGTGATACCAGAGCTAATGGCTAATCACATGCTTTAAGACTCTATCACTGTGGTGGCAAAAATGTGACACATGTGCTGCAGTAAGCTGTTTGTATCATTCAAAACACTAAAAGGTTCTCCATCTCTATGTCTATCACTTAAAACCCCACTCCTGGTATTAATTGCTATTCAAAAATTGATGTTTATTTTTAAGAGAGAGACTGTACATGCAAGGACAGCCAAGTTCATGGAAATTGAATTGAAAGCCAGAACACACCAGACAACATCCTTTTGTGTCTCTATGAGTACATATTTCTTTCTTAGAGATGGTGATGCAACTTCCTATATTTTCATTAATTTGTGTCTGTTTTGATCTCTTTTCTTTTCAGGCCTTTTAGAAAGATAGTGTATGGCCAGTTCACAGTTCTTTCAACTATTGACCCATGAATCCAATGGCTCAGTCTTTAAGACCTTCCTACACTATCTGCTATTGAACTGAAGTAATTATTTAGTGATTTTGTTGATTTAAAACTCTCCAGAGGCAGAATCTGATTCATATGACTCATTTGTTTGGTCCTAGCTGTAGATGAAGAACTACTGGTGAACCCATGTGTTTAGTGTGTTAGATACCCTTGTTGTGTCAACTGTTTATCTCATGTCTACTCAACAATGTCACTTGTGGAAAAAAACATGTAGTTCATAAGTCTGTCCCTTTCCTGGAGCTATGAGCAGCCAAGCTTAAACTGTACAATGAAATCCATGATCCCTAAATACAAATCACAACTCAAATTGAAATGATCAACTTTTCATATCCCTCTCTCCTTTGCATGGTCCTGATCTTAGCAAATGGTATCACCATCCACATAATTCTCTAAATAGAAGTGAGCATGTTATCTTTCAGGGTATTTTTTTTCTACTCCACTCCCCTTTTCTAAATAAACATCAAGTTTTATTGATTTCATTTCCAAATATCTCTTGGGTTCACCCACTTCTCCTCCAGCATTATCTTAGGTTAAACTGTTATAATGTTTTCACTATATCACCCCAGTAGGCTCTTAACTGATCTCCTTCATTTTGTCCTTTGCTCTGCTCTTCTTCCTACTGAAATGTTTCCTACATGCATCACACAAATTCAATCATATTATTTTCTACTTAAAAGCTTTCAGAAGTATTCCAGTGGTCAAAATCTTTCATCACATAGCTTCTGCCCACCTCATGAGCCTTCCTGCTTGATTTCATACCTAGAGCCTTTCTGATGCTCTCTCTGTTCCCACAAATCACATGAAGACTTGGGCTCAGCTCTTTTTGGGTTTAGCTTTGCCCAACACCCTTCCAAGAGACTTTCCTTGACTTCTTTTGGTCTCTTTTAGGTGTCCTTTCTCTCAAAAGAGACTTAGCATTGGCATAGTTTTCATTATCCGGTGTTATACATGGTTACTTCCCTGTCTGTGTAAACTACAGGACTTTAAATTCCTTAATGACAAGGACTGCCTTTTTCATTATTATGCTTGACACATACTCAGTATGAATGAGAGAGACATATTGACTGTTGAAGTATATTCAGTGTGTACCTCCCATCCCATTGAAGGACTTCTTTGTTGTTTCAATAATTGCTAGGTTATGATGGTACAAGCCTGCAATCCCAGCCCTGGGGAGCTGAAAATATGAGGATCCACTATGAGTCTGAGCTATGTAGTGAGACCTTGTATGAAATACATAAAAAATTTTTAAAATTGCTAGGTGTTTTTTTACAGGGTCTTCTATTTTGGCTTTTGTTTGTTCACTTGGTTTATTTTGTGAGATAGTATCACCATACATAGTGCAGGTTGGCCTAGAACTCACTTATGTAGCCTGGGGTGGCCTCAAACTCACCACAATCCTCCTGCCTCAGCTTTCTGAGTGCTAGGATTATAGGCATGCATCACCACACCTGGAAGGGTATTTATTTTGTAAAGGATATTCACAAATTGGATTTCATTGGAACATCCAAGCAAACCACACAAACTCTTCCTAACTTTGGCACAACTGGCAAGAAAGAAGAAACGGAGGGATATTACTCTTATTCACCTAAAAAGGATGTTTATACATACTGAGTTACCTGCTGGCCAATGGCTTGGGTTGCTTCCTGGTAGGGAAACCCCATAGCGGAAAAGCAGGTAACAATATCTGAGAGCAGTAAAAGCACACAAATGAGAATGCTTTAAATAAAAATGTGTCCCAGCACTCTAGAGATGAGGCAAGAGGAGGGTTGCAACTTTGAGACCAGCGTGGGTTACAGAGTGAGCTTAAGGCACCAGCGTGAACTACATAGCAAGATCCTGTCTCAGAAAGACAGAAAGAAATTTAAAAAAAGAAAGGAAGAGAGAGAGAAAGAAAGAAAGAAAGAAAGACAGACAGACAGACAGAAAGAAAGAAAGAAAGAAAGAAAGAAAGAAAGAAAGAAAGAAAGAAAGAAAGAAGAAAGAAAATGTGTTGTGAGTACTGACACTTGAGACCCTAACTCAGGAGACTCTGAAGCTATTAGGAAGACTCTAAGGGGCCTATTCTAGGAGCTTGTAACTGTCACTGGGACACAAGGGAGGGATGACTTTGTGCTCCAACCATTGGAGTAAATATCACAAACCTTAGGTGATGATTTATGATGTCCCCTAATCACAGTGCATGTGTCTGAGCTGAGCAAGGATTAGATGCAACTCGGTAAGCTCAGGAAGTGGCTAAAAATCACTGGCCAGGGAAAAGTTGGGTACAGAGTGACCTGATTTTCCAGAGAACAGCATGACAAGGTAGGCCAAACAGAGGGAGGAAATCAAAGGTCAGGAAGGGTGATAGAATAAATACAAAGTGGGCTGGCGCAGCTGCTGCCTGTGAGGGACGCAGTCTGCTCACCCCACGCAGCACCTCTCAGCTGCACTCCAAGTGCTACTCAGAGCTTTGTCTCCCGGTGATCAGTAAGAGCACTATTGTCACTGTTGTTGCTTTCATTATTTTAGCACCCAGGCATCAGAGCATGCTAGCAACAACGACAACAAAAAATGTTTCACACATAGGGAAAAAAAAAAAAAAAAAAAAACCTCAAGCAAAAAAAGAGCTGGTGCCAAGAAATAAAATTATAACCCAGGAAACTCATGCCATTAACACATCCACAGTGATGGAAGTACATCTCCATTTGTATTACCAGTTGTATTGCAAGAAAAAGAATGAAAACAAATAGCTACCAACAAACAGCTTTGCCTGTGGGCAGATCTCAGACAGGCAGGAGTTCCCTCTCTTGTAGCTGAATGAAAGCTCCTTAAGTGCTGAATAGTGGTTCTACAGCTAAATCTGTGTGAACATAATCGATCTAACCAAGTAAATGTAAGGTCTGTGTTTCTGAGTTCTGCTGCTGAAATACACCTTGATATGGTCTATTTTGGAAAAAGTAATTAATTCCAGGAGCTAATAAACTAGGGATTTTACCTGAAGATCAAGAACCATAATTCTTGATGGGAAGTGATTTCTTCACATTATCTATCACTGTAGTTTGGATCTTGAATTCCCCAAAAGCCCAGGTGTTGAAGGCTTGGTATTCAGGGCATAGGGCTATTGGGATGCAGTGGAACCTTCAAGTAGGACCTAAGCAACTTAAGAGGCTCTGTCTCCAAATAAAAATCAAAAGGGCTGGGGAAGGCCAGATAGCTCAGCAGATTAAAGCACCTGCTTAGGCAGATGCAGCGACCGGGGTTCAATCCCTGGTGTGCCATGCTGACCCTGACACTGCGAGTGAGACTGGGTACGGTGGTGTGTGCCTGTAATACCAGCACCTGGGAGGCTGAAAACAGGAGAATCACTGTGGTCTGATTTGTGTAGTGAGACCCTGTAGACCCTGTACTAAATACATAAATATAAAAGGGGCTAGGCAGGTAGTCAGTGTGAAGGTCCTGAGTTCAAGGCTCAGTGTCACACACACACAAAGATGGGGGTTAGGGATTGGGGTTTTATTTTTATTTTTTTATTTTTATTTTTATTATTATTATTATTATTATTTTTTTTTTTTTTTTTGTCTTTTTGAGGCAGGGTCTCATTATGCAGTTAAGGCTGGTCTTGAGCTCACTTTTGTAGCCCAGGCTGGTCTCGAACTCACATCCGATCCTCCTGCCTCATCCTCCCAAGTGCTGGGATTACAGGCATGCGCCACCACGCCCGGCAGGGATTGGGGTTTTAAAAAGCAAGGTTTATATCCCCATCTTTCCAGGGTCTACCTTTATGAAGAGGACATAAATCCCTGGAACTTGAAAGGAGCTTGCGGTTTCCAAGGCTGGCTATTGGGCTGTTAGAAGAAGGCAGGTATTTCAAGTACACCATAGTTTGCATCTCTTCAGCTGCTCTTGGCCTCCATTTTTTATTTCAGGACTAAGGATTGAACCCAGCATCTTTGCACTGAGCTACATATCCAGTCCTTTTTATTTGTCATTTGGAGACAGGATCTCACTAAAGTCACTCAGACAGGTTTTAAACTTGTGATCCTCCTGTATCCTGGGGTGACAGCAATGCTGATGCGCAGCACCACACATGGCTTTAGCAGCAGGCAGTCTTTCGTGGGCTGAGACCATCTTCCCATGTACACTAGGTCATCATCTCAGCATTGCTTGCTTCTAGCCAGGATTTCCTGGCTCTGGTGAGGATAACCTGAAAATGCTAATGAGTTGACTTCGGTCAGTTTGTGGAGGGATAAGCTGGGTGTGGCAGTACAACCTCAGCTCTGGGGAGCTAAGGCAGGAAGACTGGAAGTTCAAGACTGGCCTGGGCTATATAGAAAATCCATATTGCCAAAAAAAATAAAAAATGGAGGGACAGACCTCATTCCTCCAGAAGTATTTTTGAAATGCATGTGGAATGCCTTCTAAAGTAAACAGGCAGCCCACTCGATGAGGTGCTCCTCTGCTCTACTGCACCCCTCTGGGTCCAGTTCATGTCCTTTAGTTCCCTTCTCCAACAAGATCCTCACATAGAAGACTTTGTCACAGGCTGTTCTGCTCAGGGAACACAGATTCAGACAGAGACAGAGCAGCTGTCCCTGGGGATGCCCTACCACCTGGAGAGTCCCATGAGAGGGCTTGGTTGATTCGTGATTTCTCACAGCTTTCCTCTCAGGTTCAGCAATTTTACTTTTTCAAAACCAAGAGGATCCTTCTCTAGGAGTAGCTCGTGTTTTCCAAGCCAGAGGAACCCCAATCTGTTCTGTTACCTCAGAAAATATAACTGTCAGACACGCTGGAGTTGAGTGTACCTGGCTAGACCATGTTTATCTAGTAGGTGAGAAATTTAAGAGGACACCTGGACAGGAAGTCCCTCAGGGAGCAAAGGATCTTTAGCAGTTCTGGACAATTCTCTGCATCTTCTGACATATGTACCTCTTAGCTACACAGCTTAAGAACCTCTCAAGGCAAGAGAAGTAGCCTTATCAAGGACACTGTAATGGCAAGTCACTGGGCTAAGAGCTCTTCCAATACTTTACTTAGATGGGCGCTATGCATGGTTCTCTTGTCACAGTCCTATTTTTATGCGTCTATGTCATTATTATAGTTTTTACTGCTAGTATTATTGTAAAGAGTGTAATATTATTAGTTTCTTTCTTGCTCACTTGCTTGCTTGCTTGCTTGCTTGCTTTTCTTTCTTTCTTTTCTTGTTTTTTTTTTTGGAACCGGGATCGAACTCAGGACCTTGCACTTGCCAGGCAGGCACTTGTGCACCCAAGATATCTCCCTGGCCCCTCTCTTGCCTTTCAAAGGATCTGAACTTTTCCCACGGTAGGTCCTGAGCGTCCACCTGCCTGGAGAGAAATTAAATTGCTACAGAATAATGCAAAAAAGAAATAAGAAGTTAATATTCTACTATTGACATTTAAAATTAGATTTCTCAGCAAGGCACTAATCTTTAGATCCAGGCTATTATCTTGAGAGAGGTAGAATTGCCAACTGGTTAAAATGACAGATTTGAAGCTGCAATATCTGGTCCTAATACAAGTTCTGCCACTTACCAATTAGGTGGCCTTAGGTGAGTTACTGAATTTTTGTATGACTTATTCTCCTTATCAGTAAAATGAGGGCAATAAGAGTACCTAACTAGGGAGATTACTAGGACCATTTAACAAGCTAATCCATACAGTACACACTAAACAAATGTTTATTGAGTTTCTCCAAATGCCAACCACTATAATACTCAGAAGCAGTTAGGAAGTGTCTAGAACATACTGAATATTCATTAAATGCAAACCATCATCTTTTTTATTAGTGTATTTTACTTTATTTTTTGTGGGGCTGGGGTTTGAACTCACAAACTTGCACTTGCCAGGCAGGCACTTGTGCCACGGAACTATCTCCCTGGCCTATTAGTGTATTTTATAGTGTACATATTTACATTCCTTGTGGGAAGTTGGTGCCTGTGTATAATACATCTTAATACTTTTTTTGTGTGTCTCCCTTCCTGTCCCCTCTTCCCCATCTCTTGATCCCCTCTCTCTTTTTCTTTTTGGTGTTGTCTATATATTTGCATAGTGTTTACATCCCTGGTGAAGTGTTGGTCCATGAACACAACTTCTAATTCCTTCTCCTATCCCATGCCCCTCCCTCCCCCTCCCTCAAGGCTGTCATGTTACAACCTCCTTTATCTTTCCCTTTAGTGCATTAAGAATTGGCTTTTAGGGTTGGAGATGTAGCTCAGTGGTAGGACATTGCCTAGAATGTGTGGGGTCCTGGCTTTAGTCCCCAGAAGAACCAGTTGTTAGAGCCCTTGCGAAGCAAGGATGCTGTCTCAGTGGCACGAGGGGATGCAGTTAAGGGAGGAAAACGTGTGAAGCCTTTCCTTTTGGTACTGAGGAACTGTGGAGAAAGGAGATTTGAAAAAGAGAAGGGAAAGAGACATTTCTCTCCATCGCATGCCACATACACACAAGCCACAATACCATAATACACACTGCACATGTCACTCACCACACACGCCACACCATACATCAGACATACTATATATATCATAGCCTCCTTTCCTCTCTTCTATGTTAAGCAGGCTATCATCCCCCTAGGACAAGTGTAGCCCTCACACTGTCTCCTGCCCTCCTTTTGCACAGGCTCAGAATATTTATAAAGAGGACCTTGGCCCCTGCTGAGTCACTTCATTAAACTCCTAAACTTCTCAAGTTGACACAGTGTATCAACCTTTTCAACCACACACATTGTATACCATGTGTGATATATAAAACAACAAGCACATACATATGTACCATCTACAACATATGCACATACCACACAGGCCATGCCATACATGCCATTCCTTGTACACAGCCACAAACTACTTAGCACACCCACACTTCTGGGGGCCAACCTTCTGAAATGGTGAGGAAACTAAATGCATCAAAGATGTAGATGCAGGGTCAGCGAGATAGCTCAGTGGACTAAGTGCCACCTAGACAAGCATTTGATCCTCAGTACCACACACTGTTCTAGCCCCACCCCTGGGTATGCTGAACCAACCACAGAAACTGGGCGTGGTGGCACACGCCTGTAATCCCAGCACTGAAAGGGCTGAAAACAGGAGGATCACTACAAGTCCAGCTGTGTAGTGAGACCCTATACCAAATACAGAAAGAAAAAAGGAAAGAAAGAAAGAAAGAAAGAAAGAAAGAAAGAAAGAAAAAAGAAAAGAAAAAAATGTAGAGGTTTCCTGTGGCAAAGTGTGGGTATGAAGGGCAACTAGACCGGTGAGGCAGGAAGAGGGTCTAATTTACTTTTCTGAGAGTCTCTTGGTTCTAGAACCTTCCTGGAGTGCCAGCATGGAGATCATCATGTTCAGGGTAGGGTACTTAGGTGGAAGACATTGATATAGGAGAAATATAACTCCCAACCTACTAGATATCAGATGGGCTGAGTTCGTGTCCCTTGAATCAAAGAATGAATTCCAAAGGGCAAAGAAGTTAAGAGTAGGAAAGATTTATTGAGGAACAGGGATAGCTCCTGAGGGGGAGAAGGGGTCCCAAGGCCCTTTCTCAGGGGTAATATATATAGCAGAGTCACAGTGTAGGTACAACATGGGTCAAATCAACCCATAGGATTACAACTATAGCTGCTTAGCTACTGTTGATCCAATAGGGAAGCAGGGCATGCGCCAATGGTATATGGCTGGCATTGTTAACCTTGGCTTATTTATGACTTCTAAAACCAGACCATTGCTGTGAAGGGATGGGTCCAGGTGCTCTAGTCACCCACCTGGGTGTCTCAAGCACATCTGGACTTAATAGATGGGGTGGTACTGATTACATTACAGTCTCAAGTTCTGCTTGCCCCTTATGCAGGTATGTGAGTATGGCCATTGTGACTTTATATTGTGACCTTGCTTTTTTTTTTTTTTTCTTGTTTCAGAACCTTTGTTTGTTTATTCACTCATTTTTATGGCCAGCTCAGCCTGCCCCAAGGGCAGGGCTGGCGCAGCATGTGGTGCCGGGGATCAAACCGCGGTCCCTGAAGCCGCCCAAGCTTTCCCAAGCAGGCGCTTTAGACCACTGAGCCATCCTGCCAGGCCCCATGACCTTGCTTTCTTCAGATGCACCTCCAGTCACAATTCTGATGTCTTTATTTTTACTGATCTCCTTGAGAGCCTAGTCCTTCTCGATGTATTAATTCCTATCTTAGTTAGCTGCCTCTGATAACATGACAGAAACACAGGGATCTCTGCCCAGCCAGGGACTCCCTGTTTACCAGGGAATAACACGAGGCCCTGACAAGTTAAGAGAAGCCGGATCACAAATCCCTCTGGCTGTCTGCTCTGTAGGCACATGCAGTGGCTGCCGCTCAACACAAGAGAGCCCTGGAGACACTGGAAACATGGAACACCGTGATGTGATGGTGTGGGGCCACAGGCATTGTGGGTGAGTGGCCAGAAGGCTCGGAAAGCTGGAGATAAAATGTTTTTACACAGAAAGATTGAATATTTCCCAGAAATATTATTAGATTATTGTCCTGGATTGAACTGAATGTAGATTTTCTTCCAGCTACCCCTAAGCTAGAGATACAATAGACTCCAATTCTCTCTGCATTTCCAAGGCATAATAAGAGCTTTACTACTTGGATACATTTTATTGCTACTTTAGTGAGTACTGTCATCAACAGAGTCCCTTTTTTCCAGAAATTGTCCTCCCCAGGTGCAGAGCAATGCCAGGAGACACTGAGGATTTCTGCTTGGAGGTGCTGCATCCTCTCTTCCCCAGGATCTCTGCCTTGGATTTGGAGATTTCAATCCAAGAAAGATAAGCTGTTAGTTGCTGAGACATGTCCCTGGAATATTTCCAGAGCAGTAACTCCAAAGCATTAGAACAGCTGCCCAGGGAGCCTCAAGCCAGCCCCAAATGCAAGCCTTTGCAAGAGCATTGTTATGTATGAATTATCTTTCCACATAAAGCTGTACACTTTTATATATGATAATGGACTGTTTCTTTTTTTTTTCTTTTCTTTTTTGTACAGGGTCTCACTATGCAGCTTAGACTCATAGTGATCCTCCTATTTTCTGCCTCTATAGTGCTGGGATTACAGGTCCATCGCTGGCTTAGCGCACTCAAAAGCAGGGCTAGTGTGGCAGGCAGGGCCAGGAACTGAACCCTGGCCCCTGTACTTCCCTAAATAAGCTCTTAGTCCACTGAACTATACCACCAGCCCTCATGACGGACTGTTTTCTAATGATCAAATAGTCACTGGAGCATGCCAAAAGTTAGAATATCCTAACTAAAGGTTATCGTGAGATCTCTAGTTAGGTGTGGCTAGGACTTGAGCAATGGTGAGCCAGCCTCTCAGTGCATGGGCTCACAGGCAGCTGGAATTCCTGCAGCTTGGGCTGATGCTGTCAGTGCTACAAAGCATCACTTTAGGTTGACTGTAAGCTTTGACAGCTTCATTATACTGGTCATCAATTATAAATTATAAGGGCTGGGGAGATAACTAAGTGGTCTAAGCACCTGCCTGGCAAGCACAAGGACCCAGGTTCAATCCCCAGTACTGCATGCCATGCCAGCAGTGGAACCCCAGGCATGCTGGGCTGCCCCCAAACCAGCCTGTAATCCCTGGGCTGAGGAGGCTGAGATAGGAGGATCACTGTGGAGAACTGCCACAGTGAGTGGGGACACAGATCAAGGAGAGTCTGGGAGTCCCACTGAGCATAGAGATTGCCCAAACGTGGCCAGCAGTACTCAAACTATGAGTTTGAGGTGAGTAGTGAGACCCTATACCAAATAAATAAATCTTTAAAAAAATTATAAGTTAATTATAAATTTCTGTAAAATTGGCTTCCTGATTTTTAACTTCATAGTCATCAATTGAGTTTGTTTGCAGTTATTGTGTGCAGCAATCTTTTGGGCCTAGAATTTTGAACTTTGAAGCCATGCATTAGAGTTTATGTAAGGGTGGTCCTGTTGTATACATGCATCCAGGTATCTCCTTGCAGTTGTATTCCTAAGGAGATGAGTGGTGCAAAATAGACCTTCTTAGCCTCTGAAAACTGGGAATACGTGAAAGGCAAGGGTTATGTAATTCTCCAGGGGGCCGCAATGAAAAGCCAATGAACCCTACTCCAAAGGAAAAATCCACAAATACAGAGCTCAAGAATTGCCCTGATTTTCTTTTTTTTTTTTTTTTTTTGTCTTTTTGAGACAGGGTCTCGCTATGCAGTTGAGGCTGGTCCTGAGCTCACTTTTGTAGCCCAGGCTGGTCTCGAACTCGCACCAATCCTCCTGGCTCAGCCTCCCGAGTGCTGGGATTACAGGCATGAGCTACCATGCCCGGCTAACCCTCATTTTCACCCTTGGTGACATCTTCTTAGCCAATTAGCAACAACATTTCAGTCTACGTAGGCTCTTGACAGTGGTGCCCTGTGATTACAATGGAGCTAAAAAATTGTGATCGCACAGTGATGTCGTGACACCACAGCACAGCAGTTGGCAGCAATGTTGGTGTAAACAGGCCTAGTGTGCTGCCAGCTACATACGGCACATGGTCTTGGTTACTGTCCTCTGTTGCTGGGACAAAACACCCAATACCCAAAATTAAAGAAGAGAAGGTTTATTTAGCTCACAGTTTGTGGATGTTTCAGTCTATATTCAGTTGGCTTCAAGACAGAGTGGCACAGGGCAGAGGGCAGCAGTTCATGGCAGCAGAAAACAGCAAAAGCAACAAAAGCAAACAGGGAGGAGCAGTGGCGGAGAGCAAGCCTTTCTCCCTTCCTTGTACTGCATCCAGGCTGTCTGCCCCAGGACACTCACATCCATAATACCAGCCCTGGATCACAAATTAATCACAAGCTCTTGCTGGGTGTGGTGGCACATGCCTGTAATCCCAGCACTTGAGAAGCTGAGGCAAGAGGATCAATGCAAGTTCTTGAGGCCAGCCTGGGCTACAAAAGTGAGCTCAATGCCAGCCTGAACTGCACCCTGTCTCAAAAAGACAAAAAACAAACAAACAAACAAGCTCTAGAAGCCACCCCATGACTGCATGAGGCTTTAGGGGAACATCAAGACATAAACCATAACACACAATTACAAACAATATATGTACTCAATAATGATGATAAATAACTGTGTTATTGGTTATCCATTTACTATTCTTTTTTTTTTTTTTTTGTGGGACCAGGGTTTGAACTCATGACCTTGCACTTGCCCAGCAGGCACTTGTGCCTCGGAGCTATCTCCCCAGCCCCTATTCTATACTTCTAATCATTATTTTAGAGTATAATCTTTCTCCTTATTAAAAGCTTACTATAAAACAGTATGCCATAGTATCCCAAAAATAGCTTTCTGTGTCTCGTATTTATCATACTTCTGGACTGCATCAAAAAGCCACATTAGGGCCTGCAAGATAGCTCAGTGGTCTAAAGCACCTGCTTAGACAAGCTTGGGCTAGCACAGGGGACCGTGGTTTGATCATCAGCACCACCTACCATGCCAGCCTCACCCTCAGCAGGCTGAGCCAGCCAAAAAAATAAATAAGTAAATAAACTAAGCCTTTGATAAGCCAAATAAAATCTTTAGAAAGAAAGAAAGAAAGAGAGGCCACATTAAACAACCAACCTGTACCAACTTTATTTTGAAGTGCATTCCTGATTTTTTTCACAATGAAATCACCTGACAACACAATTTCCAGGATGTATCCTCATCCTTATGTGACAGACTCTCATCAAAAGAACCTTAAGTATTACAGTTCTTATGTCATAGATATAGAAAAAAAAAAAAGAATTAGAGTTTCCCTTCTCTCGTTCTCCTTCTGCTGCATAGAGAAAATTGCTCTGCTCTGTGTTTTGAATTAGAATATTAGTGGGATGGAGAAAGTAAAAGCTAAACAGATTTTGTTATAAGTTATGTGGCACCAGGAAAGAGACACAGAGTGCAAGGAGGGGTGAGCCAGAGTGGAACAAAGAGGGAGCCAGCCTGGCTGGAGTACTCTGGAACAAGGGCGGGAGAGCTGCCACCGTGAGTGGGGACACAGATCCAGGAGCATCTGGGCATCCCACTAAGTGCAGAGATCACCCGAACGTGGCCAGCAGTACTCAGGGTGGAGCCCGACCAGTCCTCAGTATAGACTTTTCCTATGGTAGATATACCAATCAGAGTCTAACCACTGAGTTATAAACACATTTTAGTCCTACTTTCCCTGGGATTGTTGAAACACCTTGAGTGGAGTTTGAGTGTTGCCAAATTCTTAAACCTCACATTATAGCCAGCTTCTTAGTTTATTTCCATGAAAACCACATCCATTGAAAGTTGTTTTTGTTATTTTTTTGTTTGAGACAGCCTTAACCTAAGTTCCTAGAGAGCCACTACCTCCATGGAGCTCAAGACCCTCTTTTCTTACACGAAGACCTAAGTAGACACCCTCTCCACCTAACTCAGCTGGTCTAGCTGTGTCTGTTACTTACCTAATGGTCTATTGTATCCATCCGGTAAAGTAGCACACCTATAAGCTGTTCATATTATGATGGTTAATCAAAATCATTTAAGGAGCTTTTATAATGCATAGATTCCTAGACCCTACTACAACCCTGCCAAATGAATTTCCCTGACAAATAGTAGTTATCTACTAAGCTCTGAATGTACCACTCGAAACGTTTTTAAAAAATCCTTCCTTGGGCTGGCTTTAGCTCAGTGGTCCAAGCATCTGCCTGGCACATGCAAGGACCCAGGTTCAATCCCCAGTACCACATACCGTCCCAATGCCTGGGTACACGCCATCTCTACCACCAAAGCCAGGCATAAGCCTATAATCCCAGTGCTGGGGAGGCTGAGACAGGAGGATCGCTATGAGTCTGAACTGTGAAGTTAGATCCTGCACACCAAACAAATAAATAAAAAGATTTTTTTTAATCTTTCCTTGGTGACATTGACAAGTTGTCATGATTTTTGCTGTTTTTTATTTTCTATCCATATGTGGTATATGCTTACAGTATGTTAAGGTTATATTTCTTGTAGAGAGTTATTACATGTATATAACACATTTTAATTCTTTTTAATCCCTTCCCTTTCCCTCCATCTTTTCCTGATTCTAACACGGCCACAGTGTGGTTGTTTTTAAAAAAACATTTCTGCATCCCATTGTGAAAGAAGACAAGCTCATGAGCCACTGAGTTGAGTCTATGTCCCAAACTCACCACTCAGCTTCTGCAGAGAAGCCCGAGCTCCAGCCACGGGGAGGGCCTTCACATGGGTGTCTGGAGATGCCAGTAAAGAAAACCTCCCTCCACCCCACCTCTGCCTCCACAGGAAGCAGGAGTGGAGGGGCGCAGAGAAGACCCTAAATAGGGCATGACCATAGTCCAGATGAATACGAAGGCGGTGACCTGATTGGTGAGGTGGCCAGTGTGGGAAAATAAATGGATCTGACATACGCTCAAAAGATACAAGTTGGGCCCAGCGGGATGGCTCAGTGGTCTAAAGCGCCTACTTAGGAAAGCTTGGGTGGCTTCAGGGACCGCGGTTTGATCCCGGGGACCACATGCTGCGCCAGCCCTGCCCTCAGGGTGGGCTGAGCGGGCCATAAAAATGAGTGAATAAACAAACAAAGGTTCTGAAACAAGAAAAAAAAAAGAGTGAGCTCAAGGCCAGCCTGAGCAGCATAGTGAGACTCTGTCTCAAAAACAAAACATAACAAAACAAAACAAAACAAAAGATACAAGTTGCCAGATCTGCTTGTGGAACCCGTACAGAGGGCAAAAGAGAAGAGATCAAGAACATCGTGATTTCTGCTGGGAACGCTATGGTGGGCGTCACTTACCAACAACCAGAATACCAGGGAAGAAGCAGTTGGGGGAACGCGTGGCAAGGAAGGGTTTTGTTTCCGAAATGGGATGCCTGAGCGTCTCTGGAGGTCTAGGCGGAAATGTCGATTAGGGGGCTGGAGCTGCCAACCAGGAGCTTGGAGAGAAGGTGGGCCTGGAGACGCGACACGTGAGTCAGCAAGCGCAGAGATGTTATTTAAAGCCACGGAAAGGGCGAGGGAGCCATCTAGAAAGGGAACGAGAAACCCTGCCCTCCCGGACGGACGTGCCTCCGCATTGCCCACCACACCCGGCACTTTAAAATGTAAAGCCGATCATGCTGTTCAGCTTAAAATTATGCAAAGGCATTCAAAGACACTTTCTATTCCTTCTTGTTCTTTTAAGTTTAAATTCCACTAAAATTTTGTTTAAACTGCAGAAGGAAAGCTGTGTTAACACGTTGTATGTTGACCCAGTTTCACAGAAGAAATTATATAGCACTGATTAAAAGCCAGTACAATATTTGGAAAGTTAAGGAGAAACAGAGAATGCAAAGAAAAAAATAATGGAAGCAAACGAATAATTAAATTATAACAAATGTGTTGCTTTTAACATTACTTTCTCAGAGTAACTAAGATAATTCATGTATGCAGCCAAAGATTTTAATTGCTTAAAAGGCCGTGCACTAGCTATGTGACCTCCTAAGCAGCTTTGACTTTTCTATGTCTCCTTTTGCATTTCCTTTAAGGTAGGGATAATGAGGTTGGCACTAGTTTCCTGGAAAGGTTGTGGAGAGCAAATGAGCTAATGGAACTATAAACACTTGAAAAGTGTACAGAAGGGGTAGGAGCTGCAGGCTCCTTAAATTCAGGGACTGTGACATATTATGCTTATGTCCTCTCTGCCCAGCAGAGTGCCTGAGTTCATTACAGGATTGTTATTAGAAAGAGAAAAAATTATTCCAGATTTTCCAGTTGCCTTCAGAATAAATATCAGTTGGGCTCCCCTGAGAAAGCAGTCTAAGATTAAGACTTGGATGGATAAAATGGATGAGGTTACCCTAAAAGCAAGGGCAGAGGACCAGAGAGAGAGATTGAGAGAGAGACAGAGAGAGAGAGAGAGAGAGAGAGAGAGAGAGAGAGAGAGAGAGAATGTGTAGTATGATAGGGACCCCACTCCCCAAGGCAAGGGTGACTAATTCCATGAGATGATTACTGAGCCACTTCCAGCACCTTTCACCTAAAAGGCAGGAGGCCAGAACTTTTATCCAAATAGAACCCATTCCACAAGTAGAGGAGCATCTCCTGAGCCCCGGGAAATGCCCAGCAGCAGAAGGTGCAGGAAGCTGGGTATGGAACCTGTCAGAGCCAACGGTCTTGAGCTGCTCAGCACCTCCCGCTCTGCAGCAGCTGAGGTGAGGGGGAGCCAAGGAGTCCTAACAGGGTTAGCAACAACCGTCCCTTCCAAGACCAAAATGTTTTTCTCTTCTGTTGTTTGAATATGTTCCCCGGAGTTTATGTGCTGGAAACCTAATCTCCAGAGCAAGAAGTCTGTGGGGTAGAACTTTAAGAAGTGGTTAAATTCAGAAATGTTTGTGAAGAATTAATGCTGTTATGGTTTGTCCCTAGGTGTGCTCCACCACAAAGCCTCATACAGTCGTGGAGGAGCTTGTGATTGATTTTGTCAGTGTGGGTGTGGCACCCACCCTGGACATGTAATTTGCATTACAGTATAAGGAGGAGAGGGGCTAACTGGCTGGGGAGCTGCCTTTACTCCCTTTTGCTTTCTGCTCTTTGCCTCTGCCAAGAGCAGTTGCTCTCTGTCGTGTACCACTCTGCCTTGGAGCAGCTGAGAATAGGCTAGAATCTCCACTAACTAAGCTAAATAAATTTTTCCTTCCTTCATTTTGAGTGTCAGGTATTTGTCCCAGCAACAAGAGAAGAGTAACTGAGACAATACCATTTTCACAAGAGTGGGTTCCTGATAAAAGGATGCATTCAGCATGCAGCTCTCTCTTTGTGTCTGCCTCTGCCCTTATTTCTCTCCCCCCCACCCCGTGTGTGTGTCTCTCATGCACACACATGCACACACACCCTTATACTGTCTGGTCATATGGTGCCTTGCACTATGTTCTGATACAGTGCAAAAGACTCCATTCAATGTTGAGTTCCCAGCTGGGATGAGGAAAAGGACAAAAGAAAGAAAGAGAGAAAGAAAGATGTATTTATGTGTATATGCAGGATGGCTTGGATAATTGTACTGCTAGGGCCAGCCAGACAGCTCAGTGGATTAAAGTGCCTGCTTAGGCAGATGCAGGGAGCAGGGTTCCATCCCCAGCATGCCATGCTGGCCTCGCCCCTGGGGCGCACTGAAACAGCAATTGAGACTGGGTGTGGTGGCACCTGCTGCTGTAATCCCAGTGCTTGGGAGGCTGAAGACAGGAGGATCACTACAGAGTCTGATCTGTGTAGTGAGATCCTTTACTAAAATAAATAAATAAATAAATAAACAAACAAACAAATAAATAAATGTACTGTTGATTTCTGCTGGTCTATTGAAAGGAACAGTTAATGCTTAAATTTTTTTCTTCTTTTTAATTTCTTATAACTTTTTAAAGCCAATTTTGCATGCTTATATCTGCTAGCCCAAACAACTAATTTGAACATAACATTATGCAACATAGCAACTATTATTGAGTTCCTATTATTTTGTTTACTGAAATTCTGTATTATTTCTTTTTTTTTTTTTACTATTTGTTATTCTCTCTCTTTTTTTTAAAAAGATTTTTTTTTTCTTGTTTCAGAACCTTTGTTTGTTTATTCACTCATTTTCATGGCCGGCTCAGCCCACCCCGAGGGCAGGACTGGCATAGCATGTGGTGCCGGGGATCAAACTGTGGTCCCTGAAGCCGCCCAAGCTTTCCCAAGCAGGTGCTTTAGACCACTGAGCCATCCCGCCGGGCCCCTTGATATTCTCTTTAAAAAATAAAAATAAAATATTGGAGTTCTCATCCTCTAGAACTAAGTGAGCCAAATAAACTTCTACTGTCTGTGAATTACCTAGTGTATGGCATTCTGTCACTACAGCACAAAGTGAACTAAAATATCCTCCCATAACTCATAGTTCTCCTAAAGGAAATTTTCCTGCTATCAAACTACTGCTGATGTGGCAGCTCTGTAAGACCTTTCTTTGGATCTTATCCCTGCCCACTCCTTTAAACCACCATGTGTAGATGGAGTAGGGGCACCTATGCCCAATGCCACCAAACTTGAAGCAGGTTGGTAACCCATAACTAGGTAAGACTAATCAATTAGATTTTCTTTCTGGGGGTTTTGAACTGGAAAAAACCAAAAGAATGATGCCAACAGCAGCAAGGATTAAAACTGATAAGATGAAAAATAACCATGAGAGGGTGAGAAGAGGTCAAATTTCTCAGGGACAGGTGGATCATCATGAAGGAGACGATTCTTGAACTGAGGTTTGAAAAGTAGCCATGTGGTAACCTGGCAGACAATGTGAACTGAACTGTGGGCAGCCCAAGCTGATGGGATTTAATTGCCAGGCAGGGAAAGGAAAGTAAGTAGGAGACTGAGCAGCTGGTGCAGTACAGACGCTTAGACAGAGACTGGCTTATCTTACAGGAAGGCCCAGAGCTACCCTGAAGGTGCTGTTTCTGCAGTTCTGGAGCTTCCCCGGGTATGTGTCAGAACACACACGTTTTTTCAGATAAATGGGGTAAGGGGTTCCAGACCCCAAATTCTGTCACTCCTCATTATGCCAGCCCTTCCTCAACTCCCTGGGCAACTCTATTCACCCTTTAAAATTCAGTTTAGATACCCGTCTGGTGAGAGCAAGGCCTAGATTCAATCCTCGATATTGGATTCTGTGTGGGCCCTGGAATCCCAGGCACTGTCAGGCATGGTGGCACACTCCTGTAATCCCAGCACTGGGGAGGCTGAGACAGGAGGATCACTACAAGTCTGAACTGTGTAGCAAGACCCTGTACCAAATAAACAGATAGATAGATAGATAGATAGATAGATAGATAAATAGATAGATAGATAGACAAATAAATAAATAGAAAATTTTTAAAAGGTAAATAAAAGTAAAATTCAGCTTAGACATCAGAGCCTTTCTTGGCTTTGCCATACCTGTACAATCCTCAGTCACTTGGCTATTGTCATGGTTTGAGTCTAGATAGCCTCCCAAAGCCCTGTGCAATCATAGCACTTTTTCAGAGGTGGCTGAATCTAGAGTGTGTGATACTGGGATTAAGGATGTAATTAGTAAATCAGTCCATTGATTAGTTTGGTCTAATTCTGGCTGGGACTAACAGCGTGAGTGTTATACTCACCCTCACCCTAGGACAGGAGGCCTATATATGACATAAGGGACAGAAAGAATCTTGTCTCAGCCTCCTTACTGCTTTGTTACTTTCTGAAAGTCACGATGCCCTCTGTGATGCCCGTCTACCATGCCACCCTGCCTTGGAGCCAGATGATTATGGAAACCTCTACAAACTGCCATCTAATTTGGGTGTCAGGTATTTTATCCCAGCAGTGAGAAAAGTAACTAAAACTCCTGTCTTCTGTCTTATTTGATTCCTACACCTATCTCTGTTGTAGCATTGAGTTCTAGTTTTGATATTCTTGTCTGCTACTATTGCAGTAGAACTCCCTGGAGAAACAGAACAGCTGTATGTCATATATATATATATTGCTGATTATATGCCATCACTATTCTAGACATTGAGGATATAAAAAAGAATAAAACAGATAAAGTTCTTGTTCTCACAGAGCTCACACTTTAAATGTTTGTTGGTTGCATGGATATATAGATATTTGAGTAAGTGAGTAGATGGACAGATGGATGGTCAGATGGATGGATAGATGGATGGATGGATGGGTAAATGGATGGATGGGTAGGTGGGTGGATGGAAAGGTGGATAGATGGATGAATGGTCAGGAGGATGGGTGTGTGGATAGATGAATAGATAAGTGAATAAGTAGGTGAAACTTTGAGGTGTGAAATTCCACCATAAGAGATCAAAAGGACTTCTTCTTAGATTAAAATTTTAGTCATTTTTTAGTACCAGGCCAGATTCAATTTCATCCCTGAACAGTTATGTATTACTATGTAACAAATTGTCCTGTGATTGAGCAGTTTAACAGGACATTTACTACCTCTATATGTCACATGTTTACATAACAAGAATGACATTTCTGCTCTAGTCTCTGGAGTCTCAGCTTGAATACTTGAAAGCCAAGTCCTCTGAAGCTCTGTCTGCTAATACACTGTCCACCTTGAAAGTAGCTCCCTCCCATGGTTACTTATCCGGGTCTCTGGCTTTCTCTACCTGGCAGCCTATGTGCTCTCACCAATGACAGTTAGCTTCTTTCTGACCAAATAATCCAAGAAAAAGCAAGACATTAGTGGCTTTTTTTTTTTTTTTTTTTTTGAGAGGGTTTCACCATGCAGTTCAGGCTGACCTGGAACTCCCTTTGTAATCCAGGCTGGTTTTGCAGTGATCCTCCTGCCTCAGCCTCCTGAGTACTGGAATTACAGGAATGTGCCACCACACCTGGCTTAGCAATGTCTTTTATGCCTAGTCACTAGAAACAAATTATTCAGTCTGGTCCATGTAGGGAGTAGAGTCCAAGTCAAGGTCTAGGCATGTTTTATAATAACCACAATCGCTCTATTTAGGCCCAAAGTTTGGCCTTTCTCCAGCTGTCGTCATCTTCAGCCATACTCCTCCCTCATAATCATCTTTCTACCTAGTAAGACAATTTATCCAATCTCCCCTCCACCAGTCCGTCTAAGTGAGTGCAGCCCTTTGTATTTGAAGGGTTTAACTGCTAATACCTGCAGAGGTGAAAAGCAAAAGCAGGTTTAAAATGACAAATGTGAAGAAATTATAAAGATACAGACAAATTCATAAAGAATCAGAGAGAGTATTATGCCTGGGCTTCCCTGACACCTGTGTCTCTCAGGTTGTCCCACAGATGGCCCCAAGGAGAGCCTGCCCTTGCCTCAATTTCACCTGCCCCGGTCTGTTGGGTAACACTAATTCTAAGCTTTAGCCCAAGTATATCTGCCTGACACCCTTCTACATCTGATGAAATTTTTGGTCCATTCTAGAACTTTCCTTTCAACTCTTCTCACTCACTGTGCCTCCTTTAGCTCTTAGCTGCTCTGTTTTTGTTTGTTTGTTTTTTAATTTTTTGATTTTTATTTTATTTTATTTTATTTTATTTTATTATTTTTTTTTTTTTTTTGTTTCAGAACTTTTGTTTGTTTGTTTATTTATTTTTATGGCTGGCTCAGCCTGCCCTGAGGGCAGGGCTGGTGCAGTATGTGGTGCCGGGGATTGAACTGCGGTCCCTGCAGCCGCCTAAGCTTTCCTAAGCAGGTGCTTTAGACCACTGACCCATCCTGCTGGGCCCCAGCTGCTCTGTTTTTAAACCCCACAGCTGCTCCCATTGGCACACTGGAGGGTGCCCTGCTCCCTGGACATGAAAAAAGAAGGCCAGGCTCCAATTTCTCCCCTACTGGTTAGTGTCCCATGCATAATAAAGGCTCAGTGCTGTCCTCTCTAGTTTAGAGACCTCACTGTGTCTTCCAAATTACCCTCCACACCACAGTCCGAGGGACCTAAGACCTGGTCTCATGGCTTGTGTTCTTCAAGTTCTTCCACATGTACTTCACCACTGTCCTCCACTCCTCCAGGCATCCAGGACTCTATGCTCTGGGAGGCCCGCCTTGATGCTGCTCTGTTCCTGTCACATGCAGTTGCCTGAAAAGCACTGACTTCCAGAGGTGCTAAAATGAGCTCAGCCGTTCTGCAGTAAGCTTTTCCTGTTCTGAGCAGTCTCAGACTGCTAGCTGCTCTGTGTGTGTTATCTAATCCACGTAACAGGCCTCTCCTTCCTCTAAATCTTCAAAGAATAAGGAAGTTACCTGCCATGGGGTCCTCCTCCCTATACAGGTGACCAAAGCTGTGGTCAGGGTTGCCAGGCGACCACTGAGTGTGAACTCTCCCCCTCCCTAAAAATCTTTGGCTGATCTGCACCGCACTGTGCGATCACTGTAGAAGAGAGACTTAGAGGCTGGGTCTGCAGATGTCCAGTGGGAAATTAAAAGCAGCATAATGCTTTGCATCTCTACCTTCATTTTATATCTGCTTCCTTTAAAACTTTGGTGCAGATCCCTGTTTAGTTCTGCACAGAGGCATGAGAATGTCTGTCTGAAATTGATAGCACATAGTTTGTTAGCCCTAAATTTACCTAACTTATCCCACTTCAAGAGTGAGGACATCAAGATAAGAGCATTTTTAGGATTGCAGTAATCCCTCGTTATTTCATGGTTAGAATTTCATGTACACACTATTTCTTGGGTTTTCAAAAAATATTAACCTAAATTATTTCTAGAAGATTTTTTTGCTATATTGTGGGATTTTGCAGTGCTGTACGGTATGTGAATGTTACTAAAATTATGTAGGTTTACAGGTTTAGAAAATGGTTAAGAACATTAGAAGTGTTCTTAAAAGTGTGGGGAAGGTTTATAAATGTGGGAGGGGTTTATAAAACCTTAAAATACATATATATGCTAAAATAAATATGTTGCTACTTCGCTGATCTTCACCTATCATGGGGTTGTGTCTGGAACATAACCTCCACAGTAAGTGAGGAACCATTGTGTCAGGGCCATTCAATTGCTAATTTTTTACAAAATCTTCTTCCAGATCCCCTAAAGTAGCACCTGAGAGTCTCAAGTCTTTGCCCTAAACCTGTAGTCATCATGGATTCCAGGAAAAGTAGAATACCCCATGATGAAATTGCCTGCTATGCAGGAGCTATTATCCCATACTGGAAATGAGGTTGCTCCCCCAATACCTATGCAGAAATAATCATTGTATGGAGACCAAACTGCTCCCTCACAAGAGCCAGCCCCAAGATAATCACACCATGGCTTGACCAGGATCATCTATTCTGCCAGCTCTGCAAAAACCCCAGCTATGAAAACCCCCAACCTTACCTTTGTAAAACCAGAAAGACAGACCTGGAACCTCTTCATCTACCTTCCCAGCACCACCATGCTGATTAGAACGCTCTTCTCCTGTGTTTCCCTGACTGCCTGAATGATATATCAGGGTGGGTGGCCAACCTGCTCTGCTGGAATCCCCAAGACCAGAACTTTGGTCCTAAACTTCAGTAACAGTGTCTCTGATGACAGCCAAAGCCCAGTTCTTTATAAAGCTGTTCCTTGCAAAGCTAGAGAGACTCGAAACCCTGAAGGTTACAGCTACTTTCCATTCCTTGGGCTGGATTGAGAGTCTGAATTGTAGACTCACACTGCTTGAGGTGGGGCCTGGTTCTACCATTCAGCAGTGGAATGATTTGGGGCAGTCAGAATGACTCTGTTAACTTGTAATCATTAGACTCCGCACCTACAAAACAGAGACGGACAGTAACAGCGGCCTCTTAGGATTGCCGAGAGGAATAAAGGAGACCATCCGTGTAAAAGAGGTTAGAACAGTGCAGATCCCCAGAAAGTCACAGCTGTTATTATTTGTACCTAAGGAAAAGCAGGGCCCCAGGCAGAACGTTCCGTACTGTAACTCTCCTCCCACTTCTTTTCCTTTCACGGCCCTCCCTGAATCCTTTCCCCCTTCAGGATGGGGCAGCAGGGTTGTTGAGCTCTCGTGGGTCCCTCTGCTGAGTGTCAGTGTGGTCTTCCTCTACCTGGACTCTGCTGTCAGCTGAGACCCACACACACAGGGCAGGAATGAGGCCAGGCAGCGGGCTCCAGCCTCATGTCAGCCTCTCTGCCCGGCAAATGCTGCAGTCTGTTTCTCCTGGAGTGACCCAAAAGGAAACACCCCTCACTACAGCAATAATTAATTTTCTTTCAAAGAAGGTAATCTTGGATGTGCAAAGAGTGCATATTCTTCCCATTAACACAGCTTTGACCCTATTGTTTGAAAAATAATTATTCTGGCCTTATTATGCTAAAGGACCACTGCCTTCTTGCTGGCCCGATTTTTTGTTTTTTGTTTTTTTGTTTTTAAACAAAGCGTCTGCCCGTTAACCTAAAAAGTCTTCAGCCTGAATCCAGAGACCACTGGCACCATATCCAGGCATGCTTCCTCTGATCCTCAAATCATTGCTTTTCTGATTGCTCACTCAGCTGTCCACTTCCCACGTGGGGGCTTCAGTGCTCCGAGGGGACTCCCACTCAGTGGCAGCTTCCAGCCTGAAGGCCACTGCTCCACTTCAGCCCCCTGCAGAGATGACCAAAGCATCCTGAAGCCAGAGATGAATCACTCCTCTTGTCCACTCACACCAGTCATCTCTCAGACTGCACAACCTCCTCCAGGGCCTTCCTCATCTTACCCAGTCCTCCTGGAACTGTTGCTCGGACTTTTGTCCCAGATCACCCACCTGGTACACATTGCCTCCCACATTCCTAACATTTGGACATCCCTGGATATATATTTCCTTTATACTGTACAGCATTGCTAGAGCAGTTTCTGCCTCCTTTTTATGACTGAGGTAACACTAAATCCCCCTTCTGACCATGACTCCAAATTCACCCACAACTGAGCAGCACCATGCACCCCCACATACCACTGAGAACCTTCATAATCTATTATAGTGCAGTCCCATGACTTCTCTGGTTCCTCAGACACACAGTAACAATAAACACAATTCCTTACAGAATAAGAGAAGGTGCGCCCCACACCCCAATTCCCCAAGAAACTGGTAAGAGTTAATTCCACATAAATCCCAAGCCCAGGGCTCCCAGAAGCAACCAATAACCAAGCGTCCATAATGGGCTCTCCAGTTTGCCCCACCCCACCCTCCGCCCCAATTTTCTAAATCTGCTCAGCAACCACAACCATTAAATTCAGAATCTAATTTGTAAGGAAAACAGTGAGAAGAGTAATTGTCTCTCCATAGGATTCCAATGGAAGGTCCCACCAGGACTGGTGCTTGGTAAAGAACAGAAAAAGGTACCTGGAGAGAAATGCCTATTAACATTCAAACACCCCAGTGGAATGGAAACTGACCCCCTGCAAAATGGAAATCTGGCCCAGCACCCAGGGGCTGTCAGTCAGGTTCGAATTATTTATCCTGCAAACAGAGGCACTAATAGCAAGCAACCTCAGGCCCTGACCCCCCAAACTCAGGAAAAGCCTGCTGAGCATCTCCAGGGTAAGTGCCTGGTCACTTTGGAGCAGGGCTATTTGGAAAAAAAGAACATCAAGATGAGAAGTGGGAGAGAAAAAAAGAGCCAGAGCAGCTGGAGAGGCAGGAAGTGGCAGAGGGCAGCGTGGTGGGCCTTGCCCAGCCCCTGTAGAGAAGCCAACCTTGCCAGGAAGGAAACACTGGTTCAATCTTCTGTTCTTCATGGATGGAGGCTGGAGACTGGAAAATGCGTGCAGATTCACCTTGAGTCATTCAGTGAGTCATAAAAAGGAGGCAGAAATAGATTGGGTGACCCATCGTTCTTTGCCGCAGATGCCCTGCTGTGTCTGGAACCAAGGCTCCTTGGTGGGGATGGATTCCAGTGTTCCTTTGGATCCAGGTTTTGTCATTTGATGAGCTATCCATCCTCCTCCATTCCAAAGACAAATAAGTTAACAGCCCAGGACCAGGACCTTGCAACAAGTTTTCCTAGCCAAGGCTCCCCCTCCACTCAGGTCGAGTGCACTGGTTTCCTACCCTGGGCAAGCACTGGCTTTCCATCTCTCCTTTGCCTCTCCTAACCTCTGACCTTCACACACCAGGTCTGCATAGACTAGTAGATCTCCCTGAGAGCTCCTGCACCCTAGAATCCTTCTACAGTCACATGAGCCCAATGTTTCTTTCTTCTCTCAGGGTTGACGAAAAAGTGTGGCTTGCCTAGCCAACATTCAAGGTCACTCCAATTCCAAGGTCACCAGACCTCAGAGCTAGTTCTGCTTTCACCCTCTGCCTGTGCTCAGGAAAGGCGTGCCTTCGCCACCTCTTCGTGTTTCAGGACCACTAGTGGTAGGATAGTAGTGCTTTGAAATATCCCTTTTATTAGTATTCAGGTATGCTCCCCAAAAGGTGTCTTTCCATCAGGTCACTCACAGTGTCAAGGAAAGGGGACATGTCACACTATGGAGCAAGGGGAAAGGCAGCAACTGCCTTTCTGCAAGGCGGGGCAGGAAAAGCAAAGTAGACAAATTTTGGGTTGTCTAAATCATTTTAGTGCACTCCAACGCATAGTGCTTGACTGGAGTTGCCTGATACCCAGTCCTGGGGTGACTGGGGCAGGTGAATAGTGACCCAAAATGTGGAAGCCAGTGAAAGAGACAGTTGGGGTGTGAGCTCTGGGGAAGGGAGGCTGGTTATTTGGTTTGGGAGAGGCAGGCACCTAGTAAGTACTGTAGTTTGTTCTCTCTAGGAATTAACTAGCCCCGGGAGCAAATGTCTCTCAAGGATCACCAGGGCTCCCAGAGTTAAAACATCAGAAATACAGAAAATAGAAAGGCAAAATTAACACAAGGATCCCTGGAGCTGCTGCAGCCATCTCGTGACCACAGGGAGTGACCATTCCTGAGAAGCGCCACCGACCCCAGGCTGGGGGTGTTAACTTGTTAAGTCACTGGGAAAACAGCTGTAACTCTTCTGATCTCATTATAGGCAATATCAAATCCCTTCATGCTTTAGCCACCTTTGCTCAGTTCCTATTTTGCTTGCAGCTGAAAACATCCTAAGTAATGTGATAGCTAAGCCTTCCAGTTTAGACTAAAGGTAAAAACTCTTGAGGCTGAGGCAGGATGACTGCTAGTTAGAGCCCAGTCTGGGTAAGTTCAGGATTTAGTGAGATCCCATCTCAATGTAAAAAGGGCTGGGATGTAACTCAGGTACAATCCCTACTACTGAAAAATAAAAAGGAAAAATTCAAACTCTAACATAAAATGTTATGTTAGAATTACACACAATGGAGTACTATTCCTCCATAAAGTAAGATAAACTTGAGTCACTTGTAGGAAAATGGATGCACCTTGAGACCATAATGTGAAGTGAAATAAACCCAACATGCTAGCTTGAATATCATATGGCTTCTCTTATATAAGAAACACACAATAAAAATAAAGGGGGCGGGCGGCGAGATGGCTCAGCTGTCTAAAGCACCTGCTTAGGCAAGCTTAGGCAACCGCACAGGCAGAGGTTCACTATCCAGCACCACATGCTGCATCAGCCCCACCCCCAGGGCAGACTGAGCCAGCCATGATGTAAAAAAAGAAAAGAAAAGAGCAGAATTAAAAGACAGGTAACAGAAAAGAGGGAAACAGTTCTTTCTCAAAAAGGAAGGAGATCTAGAGATGGGGACAGGGGTGAATTAAAATGTGTTATGTCCCAACTTCCCACAAGGGATGAAAACATTATGTTCTACAGACATGTACTAGTGAAATTACAATTTTTTTAAAAAATTTGTTTTTTAAGGAACAAGTAGTTTGAAATATCTTCATTCCCAGGATGTAGAAACTACAGATGAAGGCATAATAACCCGACACATTTGTTTAGAGTTTCATATTTCTTGGTTTCTTTTAAGAGCTGCACAACTTTTCGAGAGGCAAGTAAGAAGTGAAAAATGAGTATCCGGGATGCATCTGAAGGAGGGAGGCACCCCGGCCCATCTTCTTTCCTTCTCCCTCCCGGATCTCCACGTCCATGTTTCCTCTTGAAGGCGTGGCTGGACCTGGGAAGTGACATGGCCAGGAGGTGAGATGTGAGCTGGAAGGGTTAAGAGTAACGAAATGCAATTGTCATGAGACTGCAGAGTCAAATTAGTGCAAAGAAAACAGGATGGAAGTGAAAAGATAAGATTTCTAATGGCCACAGTATAGCTCTTCGCACACAGAACCCTGGGTTCACTCCGGCACCGAGGGCAGGGGCGGACAAGGCTTCCACTCTTGGATTGGCTGCAGTCCAGATATTCGCCCTCTGCCAAATCAAATCACATTTCTAGGCTTCAGTTTTCTCAACCATAAAATGAAGGAATTGAACTAAATTATTCCTGGTCATTTCAAACACTAAAATCCCCTGATTGTAAATATAAACTCATCACCTCAACCTTCTTTCTACTAAAATGACAAAGTTCATTTATTAGAGACAATGTTTTCTCCATGAATTGGAAGAACTGGTTGTAGATGATTTTGTTCCACCAAGACACAGAAATAAGCATATCCATTAGTTAGTGAACACTGCCATTACAGTTAAACCATATGCTTCTCTCCTAACTCCAGCACCTCGGAACATGACTATTTGGAAATAACTTCCTTGCAAATGTATCTCCTTAAGGTGGGGTCATCCTGAAGAAGGGTGAGCTCTTGATTTGAAATGACTAGTACAAGAAGAGAAAGGCAGAGAATATCATGTGATTAGTAGCAAGGAAAATTATCCAGTGATCTGTGAGGCACCTTTAAGCCAAGGAATGCCAAGGAGTGCCAACAAACACCCAGTGCTAGACAGGCCAGGAAGGTCTGGCAGTGGAGCAGACTGCCCTGCCAGTAGGTGTGGCTTTAGAATTCCAGGCTCTAGAATGGTGCTGCAATAAACTTATACTGTTTTAAACCAGCCAGTTGGTGGTGCATTGGTACTGCAGCCCTAGGAAATGAATATGGAGACCAATAGCTGAGAGCTTACAGGTACCAAGAGCTGCGCCACATAGTCCACGTGCAGAGCCTCCTTGTTTTCACAACTTTATTATGTTCATGCTAATTTTATCCACATTTTACAAGTGGAAAACATCAGGCTTTGGGAGTTACGCCCATGCCCATAATCATCCAGGCAAGTGGATTTTTGCTGAAGATTCTGGGGCTACCATTCTTATGCGGTCTGTGCGCTCACAGTGGTTGTCCAGCCCAACTGTACCATACAGCACCCCAAATTTAGTACATCCAGAGTGGGATTTTCCATTTTTCCATCAAACTTCAATTTCCCATTAAAATAGGCTCTTATTCTGCCCAGTTCTTAGTGGATAACTGCGTACTGACTCAAGCAGATCTCTGGAATTATCCTCATGTTCTCGTTCCACCCACGGCCCTGAAACCAACAGAGAACCCTGAATCATCAGCCAGTACATTAACTCTCATCAGTCTCACCACCGCCGCCCTCACAGCCCCCCCAACCTGAGCCCACAAGTCCCTCCTCTGAGGAGATGCTCTCTCAGTCCAAGTCATAGTATTGTCCTGTTTGAAACCTTCCTATTATGGTTTATGTTTAGATGTTGTATTAGTTACTTTTTGCTTGTTGCTGGGACAAATACCCAACACTCAAAATGAAGGAAGGAAACGTTTATTTAGCTCACAGTTTGTGAAGGTTTCAGTCCATATTCAGTTGGCCCAAGGCTGAGTGGAGCAGGGCAGAGAGCATCCAGTTCAAGGCAGCAGAACAGCAGCAAAATGGTGGCAGAGGCAGCCAACCAAACAGGGCAGCAGAGCAGTAACAACAGCCCGAGCTCCAGTCTGTCTCTCTGTCTCTCTTTATATTATATTCAGGCTCTCCACCTTAGCTCCCGCCCTAGGCTACACCCATAATCCCAGAAGTACTTCCACCCATAATCCCATCAGTACTAAAACCTATAATCCCAGGGATCATGGATCAAGTCTCAAACTCTAGAAGTCCCCGCCCAATGACTCCATGAGGCTTTGGGG
>PVJA010023032.1:17262-27578 GCA_004027025.1 Myocastor coypus
TTTTTTTTTTTTTTTTTTTTTTTTTTTTTTTTTTTTTTTTTTTTTTTTTTTTTGTCTTTTTGAGACAGGGTCTCAGTATGCAGTTGAGGCTGGCCTTGAGCTCACTTTTGTAGCCCAGGCTGGTCTCGAACTCGCACCAATCCTCCTGCCTCAGCCTCCCAAGTGCTGGGATTACAGGCGTGAGCCACCACGCCCGGCTTAACTTGTACATTTAAGGGGTTGTTTAAAGTTCTTTGACTACAATCAAAGGAAACAGAAAAGAGAAGTCAAACGGACAAGGGATAAGAGCCCAGTGGGAAAGGGACAGGCTGGGTAAGAACAGTGAAGGTAGCTGTCCACATAAACGACAATTTATGTGTCTTTTTTTTTTTGCTCTATCAAAATATGAAATAGACAATTGCACTCATATTATAAAGCAAATCTAAAGAAAATAAATCTTACATGTTCAGAGCAGTAGATAGAAATAAAAGCCATCATTAACAGCCTATGATCAACAAGTTTGGAAGAGTATACAAAATTCCAAAAAAGATAACTAATTAAACTTAGGGATTTACAAGTGATAGTTCACAATCCTTCCAAAGACTATCAATATGACCTTATCAATATTTACATCACTAACTATGCAATAATAACCATACTTCTGGCTATTCTGATATAAGGTATAAATGTGTACTTTACCTTAAACATGAAAGTGTGTCATGTACCCATTTCGAGATTCATTACTAGATTCACAAAAGGGAAAATTGGTTTTGAAAAATTGTTGCTTGTGAAGTTTATTTATGTTAAAAAAAAAAAAAAAAAAAAAAGGCCAATACATTTTCTTTTTGCTTTTCCATTTGGAAAAGTAATAACACAACAATAAATATTAAAACAGTCTGTCCAATATAAAGAAACATTAACTAAAACAAGATGTGGCAAAAATGGAAGTGAAAAAGCTCTACCTTGCAAAGACTTCGAAAGAGGGAGTTTTTCATCAACATCATCAGTTTCAGAAGGGCCTGCTTTGGAATATAAAGATAGTACTTCAAAGGTAATCCCCAAAACAGATTTGGGGTCACTTTTGTGAATAAAATTGGATGAAATATATGATAACGGCCTTTTTACAAATAAAAAAGCAACCAAAAAGGAAAAGAAAAAAAAAAAAAGATGACAAAATGAGTGATGTTAATTTATGGTCTTGATAAATGAAAAAAAGTGTACTCAGGTAAATTTATGAATGGCCAAAAGAAATTTTGAATGTGACTAGACACATGGAATGAATGGAAATGGTATGTGTAAAATGGTGACTGCTTTTTTAAAACAGTAAAACATTCATAACAACAAACTTTTGACACATTTATGTTACAGATGTATTTGTTGCTTCCTTACAAATAAACTTTTATCATACCTAAGAAAGCTGCCAAATCAAACTGTTACATGTTCCTTACCGCGTCCAAGATGATGTGAACCTATCAGCCAGCTTCCCTCTCCACTCACACAGATAGCCCTGGCGGAGCCACAAGCACTGTGTAGCAAGTTAACAAGATCTTTCCAACCACTGATAGCATGTATTTTGGGTTAATCCTTCACAAAATGCTGTGAAGGTCTTAACACACACCAAGTCAGCAAACTTTTTAGTATTTTATCAATGTGAAAGAAACACAGCATTGTTTTCAATGGCTACACCATGGCATAAAACAAGTTCTTTCATTAATATGAGCACACCCATTTCTTTGTGTGTGTGTGTGTGTGTGTGTGTGTGTGTGTCTTTGAGACAGGGTCTCGCTATGCAGTTCAGACTGACCTTGAGCTCACTTTTGTAGCCCAGGCTGGTCTTGAACTCATACTGATCCTCCTGCCTCAGCCTCCCAAGTGCTGGGATTACAGGGGTGCATCACCATGTCCAGCTCATTTCATTATCTTTCAACGAGACTTGAAAAACCTCCTTAGACATTTGTAAAAATTTACTAGTACACATTAAATTTACAAAGGCCTCCATCCAACTACACACTACAAGGACAGGGCCTAAGGGACTACTGTGGGTAGTGGTATACCTCAGGGACCTCATGGTATAAGACCCTGCATGTGATCTCTAGCCACAGGCAACATAAAAGTAAACAATTACATGACAAATTTTTTTAGTAAATTTATTTGTTTGTTTATTTATTTATTATGGCTGCAGCCTGCCCTGGGGGTGGGGCTGGTGCAGCATGTGGTGCCGGGGATCAAACCATGGTTTTTGAAGTTGCCTAAGCAAGCACTTTAGACCACTAAGCCATCGTGCCAGCCCCTACAAAACAAATTAAGAAGTGTTTGTAATTTTTTTTTAAATGTATTTATGAAAAAAAAAAGGGGGCCTGGCGGATGGCTCAGTGGTCTAAAGCACCTGCTTGGGAAAGCTTGGGCAGCTTCAGGGACCATGTTCGATCCCTGGCACCACATGTTGCACCAGCCCTCCACTTGGGGCGAGATGAGCCGGCCACAAAAATGACTGAATAAACAAACAAAGGTTCTGAAACAGGAAAAAAAAAATAATAAAATTTTTAAAAAGTTTAAAAGTGTATTTAATACAGTGTCTACATCTCACTACACAGATCAGACTCATAGTGATCCTCCAATTTTTGGCCTCCCAAGCTCTGGGGTCACAAGTGTGCACCACCATGTGCACTACCAGGCTCAATCAGAACCGGCAGCTCGGTGCTTGGGGAGGAGGGGGGGATGGCTTGGAGATGAAACCCTGGTTCCTGCACCTGCACTAGTCTGCTGTGCTATTTGGCCAGTCCTTTGTGTCTGGAATTTCTACCAAGGGCAAGACTATGTGGAGAATCTTAAAGTCAAGTGCAAGAAGTACTGCTTCCCAGCCATGAGTCCTGGATAAAATGCACACAAGGCACAGTCAAGGAAGACGCCCTGCAGCATTTACATATCTTCATGTAGTGGCCCCAGAGCATGACAGCATGGCACAGGGTCCCGGCCTCAATCCCCAGCACCAAAAAAGGAACAAACAGAAAAGGAAAATGAAAAAAGAAACAAAAAGAAAGAAAGAAAGGAAGGAAGGAAGGAAGGAAGGAAGGAAGGAAGGAAGGAAGGAAGGAAGGAAGGAAGAAAGAAAGAAAGAAAGAAAGAAAGAAAGAAAGAAAGAAAGAAAGAAAGAAAATAAGAGAAAAGAAACATGAAATAAGACTGTAGCTGCTTTCCACAACTTTAACTCCCTGACTTTCTCAATATTCTAGCCTGGGTAAGGGAAGGGGAAGAACCCACGAGCCTGTGCACACAGAGCATTGCTCCCCACTCAGCTACACCCACGACCTGAATAATGAGCTTCTGTCATTATAAGTTAGAGTCAACTGGGGCCCGGCAGGATGGTTCAGTGGTCTAAAGCGCCTGCTTAGGAAAGCTTGGGCGGCTGCAGGGACTGCAGTTCGATCCCTGGTACCACATGCTGCACCAGCCCTGCCCTCAGGGCAGGCTGAGCTGGCCATAAAAATAAATAAATAAACAAACAAACAAAAGTTCTGAAACAAGAAAAAAAATTTAAAAAAAAAAAGTTAGAGTCAACTTTTTAAGTTTTCTGAGGGGGACAGTACTGGGAAGTGAACCTGAAATCCATGTGTGCCCAGCAAGGACTGTCACCAGGCCCCACAGTGGAGTTTTGCAAGCCACCCATGCTTTCTGAATAAACATTTATCTGCTGAGTACATCATGCTCTCTAAATACCAATTACTTACACTTTCTTCTTTTTTTTTTGTCTTTTTGAGACAGGGTCTCACTGTGCAGTTCAGACTGGCCTTGAGCTCATTTTTGTAGCCCAGGTTGGTCTCGAAATCGCACTGATCCTCCTGCCTCAGCCTCCCGAGTGCTGGGATTACAGGCGTGTACCACCACGCCCGGCTACTTACACTTTCTTATTTGTACTTAAACATCCTAAATATTAATCAACTTAATATATTAGTTACTAGCTATCATTTGTTAGAACCTCCCATATGATTATATAAAGACAGATTTATTAATTTAGCACAAAGGACTGGGGAGAAGGAAGGGGATAGCTCCGTGGCACAAGGGCCTGCCTGGCAAGTGCAAGGTCATGAGTTCAATCCCTGGTTAGACCAGGAAAAAAAAAAAAAAGTATTACAGTAAAGACAAAGGGCTGAGGAGATAGCTCAGTGGTCTAAGTGCCTGCCTGACAAACATAAGGACCCAAGTTGAATCCTCAGTACCACATGCTGTGCTGGCCCCGAAACCAGGCATGGAAACCAGGCATGGTGGCACATGCCTGTAATCCCAGCACTGGGGAGGCTGAGACAGGAATATCACTATGAGTCTGAACTGCATAGTGAGAGCCTGTATCAAATAAAATAAATGATACATTTGTCACGAGGTTGAGCATGGTGGCACACATCTGTAATCCTGGTACTTGGGGGACTGAGGCAAGAGGATCCTTGTGAGTTTGAGGTCAGCTGGGCTACAAAGTGAGCTCAAGGCCAGCCTACACTACACGGGGAGACTGTGTCTTGGATGAATGCATGAACAAATGCGTTTTTTAAAAAAAACGTATTTAGGACAGGGTCTATAGGGTCTCACTACACAGACTGGACTTAGAGTGATCCTGCTTTTCAACCTCCCAAGCACTGGGATTATAGGCACATGCCACCACATCCAGACTCAATCGCCATCCCAGTGCGCCCTGGCTACAGGGCCAGCATGGCAGACTGGGGGTTGAACCCCTGATCCCTGTGTCCACCTAAACAGGTGCTTTAATCTGCTGAGCTATCTGGCTGGCCATATTAAATATTTTTTAAAAATAAACTTATCATGATTTTCTTAGTACTTGTCTTTTTAACGTATTTGGTTCAGGGTCTCACTAGGCAGCTTGGACTTGTGGCAATCTTCCTGGTTTCAGCCTCCTCAGCACTGGTATTACAAGCATGTGCCACATACCTGATCTCAGTGGCCAGCTCAGAGTGCCCAGGAGTGAGGTCAGCATGGCCCCACCCCTGGATCTAACCCAGTCCCTGTGCTTGCCTAATCAGGCACCTAGTCCGCTGAGCTATCTTGCTAGCCCTAATTATTTCTACTTTTGAGGTCACACCATTAGGAACATAAAAATGAATGGCTATACTATCAACTTATAGACTTATTTACTCCTTAATGTATTTTGACTTTAGACCCCTACCCCTTTTGTTCTTTTGGAGATAGCTACACAGTTCAGCCTGCCCTTGAAATTAGTTTATAATCCAGGCTGGCCTTGAACTCACAGTGATTCTCCTGCCTCAGTCTCACAAGTATTGGTACTCCAGGGGTACACCACCACACCCAGTTTATGCCTTTTTAAAAATAGTTAATAATTATTAAGTTTTACTATGAAAATTTGAAATTAAGAACAAATATAAGATCCTAACAATTATACTATTATATTTGAACCATTGAGGGTTCTTTTCTTCTAAAAATAATTCAAATTTCCGGGCCAGGCACACACAACCTGTAATCCCAGCACTTGGGAGGCTGAGGCAGGAGGATTGATTCGAGTTCAAGACCAGCCTGAGTTACAAAAGTGAATTCAAGGCCGGCCTGAGCTGCATAGTGAGACTCTGTCTCAAAAAAAATAAAAAATTTTTAAAAAATAATAATAAATTTCCATTTTGGTATAGAGTAATGTTTTAGTCAGTCACTTTTATCTAATTTTATGAACTTTTACCTATACTTGTTGCCTTTTTAAAAGAAAAATACAGTACTTTACAGATTCTGTAGTGACTGTAGTGACTGACAGTATCACATAGCATTATGATTTACTAAAGTTTTTTAGTGTTTTCTCCACATACCCAAAAGGTAATTATGCTAGGTGATCTAAATGCTACCAAAGAATATGACAATTTCGCAACACAAAGTAACAAATTACACTATATACTTTCAATATAAATTTTATTTAATGAAATACAATGAACTTTAGCAAAAATACCATGGCTATGATTTCATGATGCATCCATACAATCTCTTCTTTCTTCAGTTTTTACATATGTAATTAAGTTTAGAGTATAATTTCAGAAAGTACTTACAATTAGTTGGTCTCAAGGTTCTGAGATATTATTAAACTCTAAGTAAGTATTCAGCATTTCACTGAAATTTATACTTGGTTCTTTAGAAATACAACAAAGTTTTTGAAGAAACAATGGAAACAACTAATATTAGCGTAAGTTTATTTCTTCCTATTCTGACAGTTATATGTATGTTGATAAAACTTTCCACATTTGTAGCCAGGCATGGTGGCGCATGCCTGTAATCCCAGCACTTGGGAGGCTGAGGCAGGAGGATCTATGTGAGTTCGAGACCAGCCTGGGCTACAAAAGTGAGCACAAGGCCAGTCTGAACTGCATAGTGAGACCCTGTCTCAAAAAGACCAAAAAAAAAAAAAAACTTTCCACATTTTAAAAGAAATAAAATACAATAAAAAAAGGCCTCTTCAAAACTACAAAAAAGTACTTCCTAAGTAGAACATACTTATTTACAGATGTAACTACTGCTTAGTTTTTAATCTCTAGAGTGACACTGTCTCGGCTATTTACAATTTAGGCACATTTAACAACTACAAGAGCTGGCCAAAGAGCTCACCAGATTAAAGCACCTGCAAGCAGGTGCAAGGACCAGGGATTCAATCCCCAGGGTGCATTGAGACTGGGCATGGTGGTACAAACCTGTAATCCCAGTTCTTCGGAGGCTGTGAACAGGCAGATCACTAAAAGTCTGATCTAATAGTGAGACCCTGAACACCCTGTAGACCCTTCCCTAAAAATCAAATAATAATAATAAAAAAAAAACATTACATCACAAGGGCCAAGTCCAGAAAGTCCAGATAGCTCAGCAGACTAAGTGCCTCCTTAGGCAAGCACAGGGACTGCACCACTTGCTGTACTGGCCCCAACCCCAGAACCTACTGAGCAGGCAACCGAGTACACGAGTGGTGGTGCATGCCTGTAACCCTCGCATGAGGGAAAGCTGAAAACAGGAAAATTACTAGAGTCTGAGCTGTGTAGTGAGACCCCATACAAAAATACATTTCACACACAGAGCTCATCATCATGAGCAACTTTAATTTGGAAGTAATTAGCTTTGAAGATCTATATACCAAGCCCTGGGGGTGGGGCTGGCGCAGTGTGTGGTGCCAGGGATCAAACCGAAGTCCCTGCGGCTGCTTAAGCTTGCCTAAGCCTGTGCTTTAGACCACTGAGCCATCTTGCTGGCCCTAGATGCTTCTTCTTATTAAGTATTTGTGGTTGCAAAGGTATTTTAGGCAGAAGCAGAACTTGCCTCACCCTCTTAAAGGAAGTTTGCCTGATGTGGTGGCACAACCTACAATCCTAGCACTAGGGAGGCTGAGACAGGAAGACTGCCGTGAGTTCAAGGCCCACCTCAGCTACATAGTTAAGTTCCTGTCTCAAGGATAATTAACTAAATTTATAGAATCACTGACTCCCATCACAGAAAAATAAATTTCAGGATGTGTCAGTGAGACATAAAAAGACTTACTAGAGATAGAAATACAGGTCACATTCAAAGACTGGAGTGCAGGTGCTCAAAGAAATGAGACTTCTCCCTATCTTTTTTTTGCCTGAAATTGGTACTGCTAATCTATATTTGGAGGTGGTTAGCACTTGTCCAGCATATCTTTGTACATCATTGCATTTTCAAATTACCTATGTGATATAAAGCTCGTATTTGGGCTTTAATTTACTGAGACAGGCAAAATATTTCTCCTTTGCCCTCAAAATGCTACCAAAAACTGTAAACATAACAGTGCCATGCTCAGATTGGAGTCCCGCCATCCAACACAGCCAAGGAGCCAACTGCCTGAATACAGTGAAAGTGTAAGACAGATAGATGCCCACAACAATGAGTCATCCACAAGCCCTGCAATGCAGGGACTCCTGAGCTAGACTCACAAAAACAAAAACAAAACTTAAAAACACAAACTACAAAATCAAACATCACCACAAACTTTACAAATATCAGGAGGAAGATAATACTACACAAAACTCTCAATTCTTTTTTTTTTTTTTTTTGTCTTTTTGAGACAGGGTCTCGCTATGCAGTTCAGGCTGGCCTTCAGCTCCTGTTGTAGCCCAGGCTGGTCTCAAACAAGTGCACTGATCCTCCTGCCTCAGCCTCCCGAGTGCTGGGATTATAGGCTTGTGCCACCACGCCTGGCTAAAACTCTCAATTTTAAAATGATCTAATTCTAACATCTCAGCAGCAATGGTGTAACATATCTTTAATCCCAGCACTCAGGACACTGAGGCAAGAGGGCCACTGTGAGTTGAAGCACACCCTGAACTGTATTATATAGCAAGACCCTCTCTCAAAAAAAAAAAAAAAAAACCTCTAAAGTTAAAAAGAAGAAATAAAATTGTTTAAATTCAGAGAACTAAGGGCTAGGGAAATAGCTCAGGGGCACAACTGCCTGCCTGGCAAGTGCAAGGTCCTGAGTTTGAGCCCTGGTTCTGTAATAAATAAATAAATAAAATAATAAATTCAGAGAACTAAAAATCCCAAATACTTTATCTAAAAGTTACTAGAATAAGTAAATTTAGACAGATTATCACACAGAAAGTACACCTTTATTTATTTATTTATTTTTGCAAGACTGGGGTTTGAACTCACGACTAAAAATCCACAAAATATTTAGATACAAATCTTAGCTGGGCGTGGTAGTGCAAGCCTGTAATCCCAGCACTTGGGAGGCTGAAGCAGGAGGATCAGTGCAAGTTCAAGACCAGTGTAGGCTACAAAAGTGAGCTCCGGGCCAGCCTGAACTGCATAGTGAGACCCTGTCTCAAAAAGACCAAAAAAACAAACAAAACAAAACAAACAAACAAAAAAAACCATTATCGAGCCCTTTAACCCACAGGCTCAGCACAATCCCCATCAAAAATCCCAGGTTCTTTCTGAACAAATCAACAATTTTTTTTTTTTTTTTTTTGGTCTTTTTTTGAGACAGGGTCTCGCTATGCAGTTGAGGCTGGCCTTGAGCTCACTTTTGTAGCCCAGGCTGGTCTCGAACTCACACCGATCCTCCTGCCTCAGCCTCTCGAGTGCTGGGATTACAGGCGTGAGCCACCACGCCCAGCTAACAATTTTTTTATAATTACATAAAAAGGTTTCTAAAAAAGAACTCAGATATTTTTGAAAAAGAGTAATAAAGTTGCTGACACTCGTCACATGATTCCAAGAACCACTCTCAGCCTAAGTATAGAGCCCCAAAGCAGCAACGCACGCACACCACCCATATCGTATCTGCGACATTATGCGCCAGGCCGGGGTAAGCAAAGGCCTGACAGGAGTGCCCCATGGAGCATGCCTGTCATCCCACACACTGTGATAACTCCATTTACATAAACCTCTAAGAAATACAAAACCAGGTCCAGGAAAAAAAAAAATGGCCAGGGAGATAGCTCAGTAGAGCAGGTGCAAAGGTCCTGAGTTCAATCCCCGGTACTGCAAAAGAAAAGACAGACAGACAGACAGACAGACAGACAGACAGACAGACAAAACTAAAGTGATAGAAAATTGATGAGTGGCTGCCCAAGGAAGAGAAAAGGCAATGAATTAGAGTGACATGAGGAAACAACTATGGTAATGGTCCTTTCATCATCTCGACTGAAGATAGCTTCCTAAGTGCACACATGACAAAACCAGCCAGTGTCTACACTTCTAATGCCAAATGGACTATAACTATGTAATAACTATGTACTGGTAAAAAAAAAAAAAAAAAAAAAAAAAAAAAAAAAAAAAAAAAAAAAAAAAAAAAAAAAAAAAAAAAAAAAAAAAAAAAAAAAAAAAAAAAAAAACTGGTGATAAAAAACAGAGAATATCTAAAGTAGAGCACATCATTGCATATAGTACTGCTGTGAAATTTCAGCCTTCCATCCTGTCCAAATAATCAAGGAGATACTAAAACAGAATGATAATAGCTAGAATTAACCACTATTGCAAACATTATAGATATTTAAGACAATGACAACACTTAGAAATGGTTACTTTTTGGGGGGCCCAGCAGGATGGCTCAGTGGTCTGAAGCGCCTGCTTGGGGAAGCTTGGGCGGCTTCGGGGACCGAGGTTTGATCCCCGGCACCGCATGCTACGCCAGCCCTGCCCCTGGGGTGGGCTGAGGCGGCCACGAAAATGAGTGAATAAACAAACAAAGGTTCTGAAACAATAAATAAATAAAATCAAAAAAAAAAAAAAAGAAGAAATGGTTACTTTTTTGGGAGGGCTGAGGAGACAGCTCCAAGGCACAAGTACCTGCTGGGCAAGTGCAAGGTCGTGAGTTCGAACCCTGGTCCCAC
>PVJA010023033.1:0-33502 GCA_004027025.1 Myocastor coypus
CCCCCCCCCCCCCCGGTCTCCTGGTCAAGGATAAAGTCACCGCACTCTCTCATTGGTTGCCCGTGGGACTCGCACCTTTCTGAAACTTACCACTCGCCTCCCCCAATCCCCTGGATAACGTATGCTATTGGCTTCTGTAAAACCCGATTGCTGAATCCCTCATTAACATAAGCACCCTATAAAAGCCCGCTCACGCAGCCGCTCGGGGTCACTCTTCCTGAGGGTGGCCCTGTGCCGGCACAGCTTATTTAATAAAAGAGCTCTGTAACACTTTGAGGCACCGACTCTTGGCTCATCCTCCTCCCGACGTCTCCCGGACCTAACATAACAACATACTGGAGACAGAAGAACTTACCAAGGAGAAAGGTTCACTCTCTCCCAGTTTTGGGTGGGGCTGGCCTCTGCTGTGCACCTGCTGACTGCATCATAGGACAGCAGAGGTCGAGATGGAGGAGGCCAGTCAGAGACAGATGCTTTTACAACAAAGCCACCTCCACGACCTGCTCACAAGGGCAGAGGGCCCATGGCCGATCACCTTCCATCTCCAAGATCACCACAAGGACAATCCCGTTGCACCAAGAGTTTTGGGGTCCATGAGGGGTGGCCTCTATGAGTGTTGGAAACCCAGAAATCAGAGTCAGCCTGGCTACAGCAATGGAGACCACCGCCAGGTGCCCACAGGAAGCAGCAGGCCTTCGGGAAGACACAGGAAGTCCCTGTCCTTCCTCTGGTCTTGCTGAAGGAACCTGGCAGCCCTGCTGGCTGAATGACTCATGGGGCAGCATAGCTGGCACAGTCCCCGCCTTTGCTCAGAGGGGAGATGGAGGGGTTGGCCCTGAGAAGACAGAGGGCCCCCAGCTGCTAGAAGGTATCCCCAGGCCACCCCACCTTGGAACCCTTATCACAAGAGGAAGCTAATGTCACTATGTGCGTCCCCACTGTCCTGCTGCTCTGCTCTGCACCTAGGCTCCAGCTGGTCCCCCATCACCTCAGGTATCCTGAAGCCCTGGTGTCTCTGTGAGGAGCCAGGACTCGGGCCCCAAACACCTGCTGGCCCCCACATGTCTCCTGGGGCTGCACTACCACAGGCCCCCTTACAGGCAGCAAGCACCCTCAGCCACTGTGACTGCTCCCCGAAACCCAGCCGCAGGGTGAGCTGCACAAGCGCAGCCAGACCCTGTGTTGCACACTGCACCTGCCCCAGCACCCCCCACCCCACTCCCACCTGCGCCCAGAGATCTTGCTCCTCCCCCTCCTCCCTCAACTCTCCAGTCACCGTGGGGACTCTTGCCTCAGGCACACTTAAGTTCCCATGGTGCTGCTTGTCAGCAATTTCCTAGGGCTGCTTGGTGGCTTGAAGGCGGCAGAAACGCCCTGAGAGACCAAAAGTCTGAAACCAAGACATGGCAAAGGCCACGTGGACGCTGAATACTCCAAGCAAGAACTTTTCCTGCCTCTTGCAGCCTCTGGTGGCCCCAGGCCACGCCTCAGCCCGTGGGAGCAGAACCACGGTCTGCCCCGTTGTCTCACCATCCCGTGGCTTTTCTCTACATCTCTGTGTCTTTCTGTCCCTTACAGGGACACGCTCGTGGCACTCGGGCCTTTCACTCGGTCAGATCACACCTCCAGCCCTGACTACATCTGCACACACACACACCACTTCCGAGGGAAACCACATTCTGAGATCTGTGGTAGACACCACACTACCACTGCAATCGCAGGCAGGACAGTGGGACCCTACCTACTGTCCTTGACAGTCCCTGGAGAAAGCCGAAGACAAAGTGGCTGTCCCTACCCAGACTCTGGGGACCCTCTTGGAGCCAGCTGTCACCTCCGATGCAGCTCCCATGGTCACCCGGTCCCAGGTGGCCTGGGGTCCCTGTGAAAGCTTCAGCAGCTTCCAGACCCCAACCCTGCCAAGGTCACTGTCCCAACACACAGTGCAAATAAAGTCACTTCAGCTTGGGGACCGGTGACAGTGACAGGAGGAAAAGAATTCAACAAATGAAGGCAAAATCTCCACCGCCCACAAAACAATACACACAAACAAGAACAGCCCTCTGGTCCGTCCGTCCATAAATAACCCGCAGCACAAAAATAATGCATGAGACAGCTGGGGTAATGGTAGCACGTGAAAGACTGCGGAACTTTCTAAAATTAATTTTCTTCATTTTGGTTTATTAAAATTGCACTCATCTATCTCCCCTGTTAAATATTTTATTTTTTCATATTAATGGCTGCAATTTCAGCTTGTGCCTGTTTGTGTCATTACCACTGTACAAACTTAATATCATTAGTAGTTTTTCCCTTAATTATGTGACTAGAAAAGAAAAACATCAAAGTTTCCGTGAAATTGGAATAGTATATCTAAATTGCCTCATGTTTATTTTAACATTAACAGTAAATGAAGCTAATGGGCTTTTATATTATTAAAAGCACTCATTTGTGTCCTGCCTGTTCTAATATATAACAGAGCTTTAAAAGATGTTAAATAATTAGTTATTTAATAGGGATGAGTGGAATAGGTCAGATGGAAGGAAAACTTGAAGGTAACCAACGTGTACAATTGGGGGTGCAGCCCTGCCCGGGTTCTCGAATAGGATTCCCTCACCCCGCGGGCCGCGTGCCTGCCCGGAACGTGAGAGCTGGAATTTATAATGACCCCACGGTGTTAAAGCAGCAAAATCTATGGCAGCCTGGCGGAGGACGCGCACGTGGGGGTGGGGCAAGGACTTGCACAATTATTCCCGAGCAATATCCATTCATAATTCAATACCTGCGCACAGCGTGCGGCCTCTCGCAAACACACAGGCCGCGCAGGGCTGGAGCTCGGGCATCCCTGGATGGAGTGAAGCCTCCTCCGCCACTGGGACTGCGGCGGAGCCAGAGCTGCAGGGGCGCCTCCCCGCAGGAGCCTGCCTGGCTCTGAGGGATGCCCAGAAATCGAAGTGTCGGTCCCAAGAGTACGGGGGACCCTGGAAGACCCAGGCAGGCCCTCTGCTGCTGAAGCCCCTGACTTGGAGCCCTGGGAGGGTTTTCTAACAGCACCCCACAGGGTTTGTGTTCGAGATCTGGGGCAGGGCTGGCGATGTGTGTCACACTGACTCTGGGGACCATGCTCAGACCCACTGGGTGCACTGGCACTGCGCTCCCTGAGGGCAGGGGCTCAGGGCTGCATCCTTAGAGTCTTTCAAACATGCCTGGGTGGAGGACTGTGTGGCTCATTCCGTCCTTGGAGAAATCACCTGGGAGGTGAGGAAGCCGAGGAGAAGCTGCTGCGGGCCACAGATCACAACAGACAAGATGCGGACCGGGGTTGAATCCGGAGCCTCGGCAGATGCGTCTGATTTGAGTAATTTTAATCACGAGGGCCGTGGGGGTGGGGGAGCTCTTGGGTTAGGAAACTGCTGCTTTGTTAGCGCTGAGCACAAAGCTGGGGCTCCCAAAAGAGTTTTGTTGAGTAAGGGGAGAAATAGGTGACACCCCCACCATGGACTTAGGGAGGCCTTATTAGGGGGCAGAATACGCAGGATAAGCAAGCCTCCCTTGCCTCCCTCTCCCTTTCCGCTCAGGGCCTATCTCCGTCTCTGAGACCTGGCTACGCCCAGAGGTTGCCATGTCTATGCCAAGAGGAGGCACATCTACTGCTGTTCATAACCCAGTTAACGTCTCCTCCTTGAGAAAACTGAGGTCCAGGAAGAAAATTCAATTTAGCCACACAGCAAGTTGGCGATACGGATTAAGCTTCCTCTCGCTGTGTAACAAATTGTCCCAAAACTCAGCAGTGAATGACAAACACTTATTAACTCAAAGCTTCTGTGGAACAAGAATTCGGGAGCCTCTTAGCTGGATGGTCCTAGCTCAGAGTCTTGTGGGGTTGCCGCTAGGATGTTGGCAGGCACTGCAGCCGTTCAGCAGTTGGCTGGAAGCCTCAGCTCCTCACCCAAGGGCCCCTCCGTAGTCTGATAGATAACACAGCTTCCCCCAGAGGCAAAGATTCAAGAAAAACAACAAGGAAGTCGCAGCTGTCCTTATAATCTACTCTCTAAAAATCACACATCACCACCTCTGCTTTATTCTGTTTGTAAGAAATGACTCACTGGCTGGGCATGGTGGCAAAAGGCAATGGTCTCAGCACTGGGGAGGCTGAGGCAGGAGGAGGTTGGCATCGGAGGCCAACATGAGCTAAACACACGGACCCTGTCTCCACCGCCATCAAAAACAAACAGACTTTTAGCCAGGCATGCACGTCTGTAATCCTAGCACTCGGGAGGCTGAGGCAGGAGGATTAGTACGAGTTCAAAACCAGCCTGGGCTGTAAACGTGAGCTCATGGCCAGCCTGAACTGCATAGCGAGATGCTGTCTCAAAAAGACTCAATATATCTAGTCCCCAGCCAAGGAGGAAAGAACTTCCTATTGAAGGAAGAAGCAAAGCAAAGAACATTAAGGATCCCACATTGTGAAGGAGGGTCTCGTATACAGAATGGCCAATTTGTTTTTCAGTCATGGAACAAATCGTCCAAATGCTGCCAGCCCTCCATGTCCACAGGTTTCTTTCCATGGATCCAAGCAAGTACAGAGTGAAAATAATTAAAACAATGCATCTCTACCGAGCACATAGAGGCTTTTTCTTTCCCTGTCAATATTCCCTAAATAATACAGCATATTTACCCGGCAGTCACATGGTATCAGTGTTACATGCAATGTGGAGAAGATATAAAGTATAAGGGAAAATGTGCGCAGACTCTATGCAGATGGTGAGCCACTTTATAGAGGGCACTGGAGCAGGTGCCTCTGGGCTGCGCAGTTGGTCTTGGACCTGGCCACGCAAGACAGCAGGGGTGAGTGGACACATGTGCACCATATTCCTCTATCTAGTACAAAGCATAATTGTAAAACAACTGCGCAGACAGCACCCGGATGACTGGGTCTAGGGCTGCGTCCACTCTTAAATAACTAGAGCCGGCAGGGCCCCAAGTTCCTGGGTTCCTCTTCCCAACGACTATTTCTCTTCCTAAGAGATGCACCCAGGATTTTGGCCTCTTGGTGACGTTGCCGAAACAAAACACCTGACACCCAAAATGAAGGAAGGAAAGGCTTACTTAGCTCACAGTTTGCGGAGGGTTCAGTCCATAAGCAGCTGGCTCGAAGGCAGGGTGGTGCATGGCAGAGGGCAACAGCCCACAGCAGCAAAGTGCAGCAAAGCCAACCGCATGGAGGAAGCCCGCCTCTTTCCCTCCCTAAGCTGAAGGTAAGCCCACACCACTTCCACGCCCTCCTCTTGCACAGGCTCAGGATGTTTACGAAGGGAGGCCACCCAGGCCCCTGCTGGGTCACTTCATTAACCTTCTAAACTTCTCAAGTCCTCGGGATGCATCAACCATAACACCTGGCTTCTGTGATTCCAATTTCCATGGCAGCTCAGTAACCAACAGGGTAGCGCTTTAAGTCCCGCCACGCCTATTACAATTGCAAACCTTTGCAGGTGTGCTGTAGAAGACTCTGCGCTCAGGAGTGAATCCAGCTTAGGAACACACTAGTTTGCAACTTCAGCACCCCGCTATAACATGTCTCTGCTGTCGTGCTTTTTAGACCCTTCCTTATATGTCTGTCATCCGTGGTTTCGTGTGCACCTGTTCTGTTCATTTCCCTGACTGTATAGCGTCCTTTCATCTCTAGCAAGTCTGATTGCTTAAAGACTTCTTTGGATTGAAATAGGAATATCAGCTTTTTCAGCAATTATTTACAAGCTTGGACTTTTTCCATTAGATCTATCCATTTAAATGTTTTTTTCTAGTATTTTGAAATCCAGTCTGATAAGATGGGTTTTTTTGTCTGCTTGTTTTGGGGGGCTTAGCTTTTATGAAGCAGGGTCTTGTTATATAGTAAAGGCAACGTTGAAATTTTGAACTAAGTGCCCCCAGCTGGCCTCTCAGGATCCTCCTGCCTCTGCCTCCTGGGTGCTGGGTTCATAGGGCGACCACTACACCCCACTTAGTCTGGTAAGTTTTTTAACCAGACACTTATTCCACCTGTATTCCTGGCCTGGAGAGATAGCTCAGAGGAATAAGCACCAGCCTGGCATGCACAAGGACCTGAGTTCAGTCCTCCGGCCCCACATGCCGGGCCCGCCATCTGGGCCCCGGTTCCCTGGGTGTGCTGTCTCGGCCCCGGATGTAATAAAACGCCTGCTTGGAAAGGCTTAGGCAACTGCAGAGACCGCGGTTGGATTCCGGATCCCAGGCGCCACATGCTGCACCAGCCCCACCCACAGGGCAGGCTGAGCCAGCCAAAATAAAAAATAAAAAAAAAAATAAAGTAATTCCCAGTATATTTACATTTATTTCCATGGCATTATTTTGTGATTTCAATAGATCACACACTGTCTATGTTTCTTGTGTTATTGCCACTCGCCTTTTTTTTTTTTTTCTGTCTGTTTGAGACAAGGTCTGGCTGATTAGGGCAGGCTGGTCTTGAGCTGGCCTTTGTAGCCCAGGCTGGTCTGAAACTCACAAGTATCCTCCTGCCTCAACTGGGATTACAGGAATGTGCCACCCTGGCTATCTCGCCTTTTTTGGTTAGAATGTTTGTGGCCGCTCAGCTGGTTTGATAGGTATATTCTTTGTTTATGTCCTGTTAATAGCCAACCCAGAGATCGCAACTCACGTATTCAAAATAAAGCAGCAGTTACGGTTCATCGAGAGCTTTGTTTCTATTCTGGACTACATAAGGATTAAGACATTTTAAATCCACTTAACCTTCAAGTTATGTGTTAGCATTTTTATATTTGAATTCTAACCTTTTTGTTGCCACTAAAGTGGGGCACTTCTGGTGGCAATTTCTTATTTTCTTTTCTTTAAAAACCTTTGTTTCCTTCATCTTTGAAAGACATTTTTTCCAGGTGTGATGGTGCACACCTGTAATCCCAGCCCTCAGGAGGCCGGGACAGAAGGATTGTGGGGAATTTGAGACTGGCCTGGGCTACAGGAAGAGTTCAAGGCCAGCCTGAAGTCCACAGTGAGACCTTGGCAGAGGCAGAGGTAGACAGGCAGACAGACAGACACACAGACAGACAGACACACAGACAGAGACAGAGAGCAGCTGCTGAGACACTGTGTTATCACCCGGCACCCGTACTTCACGGGGAAGCCGGCTGCCGACCGCAGCTGCCTTCCTCTGAGTACGTGGTCCTCTGGTTTCTTCCTTTTCTCCAGCAGCTCTCAGTATCTTTTTCCCCTTGGTTTGCCAGCTTCACTCTGGTGAATCTCTGCGGGAACTTCCTGGCCTTAACCCAATCTGTAATACTTATCGATCTTCTTTAAGCTATGGCATTTTTCTCCAAGTTTGGAGATTCCTAAATATTACTTCCTGAACTCATCGCCTCTGCCCCATGTTCTGGTTGTCTTTCACCTGGGATTTGAACCCACTGTCTGTCACATCCTTCCTGTTGTACCCGCCATGTCTTCTAACTTTTGTGTCTGCCATCTCTGTCTCCCACACTCTTCAGTTCTTGGATTCTCTCTTCAGCTCTGTCTAATGTCTCTCTCTGCACATCTATGTGTGTGTGGGGGGGAGTGTTATGGTTCTTCTCTCTAGGCCTAATTCTTCCGTGAAGTTATTTTCCCATTCGCTGTGGATATTATGACAGCACATCTTTTCCTTGCTTTCAGGCAGTAAGCAACGTTGGTTTGTGTTCTGCTCCTGACATTCCAATAGATCCCCTGTGGAGGGGGAGATGCCCCGCAGGCCACCTGTCTTTTCTGTGCAAGCCCTGGTTTCCACCTTTCCTCCCCCAAGACCCACACACATGGGGCACCAGGAGCTACAATCTTCCCAGGATTCCTTTTGCTCCACTGTTGGCCTCGTCACTCCGCACTCTCCCATAGCTGTTCGATGCCTTTGTGAGATGTTCTCATTTCATCCACACTCTCATTGCTTCTACCACAAGAGTTGACCTGAATAACCCAACCTGCCCTGCTACTGGAAACCGAAGCTGGCTCGAAGCTTTGCCCACACCTAGATTTGTGTGACTCTTCCACAGAAGAAACTAAACCAGGAGGCAGCAGGCTGTAAGCCATCACCGTGTGGAGTTCCCAAGGAGAGCAGGGCTCTTGCTGACTACCTGCCCCTGAGGGATTTGCTGGCAGTCTGCAATGCGGGCCCCCCCCCCCCCGCTTCCGGCTGGCTCCCATGTGGCATGGCTTGGTCGTGCCTTCCCTGCCCCTCCTCCTGGTCCTGTCCCTATCCTGTACTCGGCCTGGCCCATGGCTCCTTCTGTAGCCCAATCTCCTCTGCCATAGGTTCTTAGCACCTTGGCCTACACACTGAATGACTCCTCAGAGCTGCCATGGGCTTCTCTTGTCATTGTCTCTAAGACTCTGGAGGAAGGCCTGTCCTTCCCAGGATCCCAGAGGCCTCTGTAGCAGGGGCCAAGGTCTCTAGTCATGCAGGCCTGGCTCTGTGCACAGGGGGTCTGAGGGCCGGTTGCATTTCCAGCAGGCAGTAGGGAGAAGGTGACAAGAGCTGGAAGAGTCACAGTGGCCACGCGAAGGCTGGGCTGGAATGGGGACCCGGCCCTGTCACTCATGAAGTCATTCAATACATAATGGCTACAAGGTAGGCACCGGGAGGGAACAGAGAAGATAACTGCTACCCCTAGGGGAGCTGAAGGTGCAGGGAGGTTAAGGGGCGCACACAGCGGGGCAGTCAGTGCAGATTTGGGGATTTGGGGGCCTACACTACTCCGGATCAGAGTGCCCCATCTACAAACTGCCTGACGGCCCAGATAACAAAACGCCCCCCTGGTGATGGGTGTGTGCGAAGTTTTCCCAAATGAGGGCTGAATGAGAAGACCGGCTTACAATCTATTGGATCATAAAACCTTTTTAAAGCAAATAGAACAAAAATATAATTATAAGGGCACTACAATAAAGGCGTTATTCCTCTGTAGTTAATGTGTAGGTGAGCACACTGGTCATATGGGGGAAACTGCTTTTGTGTTTTATAGAGTCACATCCAAAGGACTTTAAGGGCCCCAACTTTCCAGCTGGTGGGAGACAGGGCTCTGGAGTCACGCGGACTGAGCTGGCACCTGGGCTCCAGCACTCAGGGAAGCTGTGACATACACTTCCCTTCCCCTCTGAGCCTCCCAACTACCTCAAAGACTGATGAGCTACAGCATGGGACCAAGTTCCCCCAAGGGGCCCTAGGACATCCCCAGGCCTCAAAGCATCTAGACTCTTGGTGTTATTATTGCAGACGGGGTTCCCTGGGCTCAAGGCTTCGGAGGGCTCAGTCTGGGGTGGCCTGGCCAGTGGCTCTGGGCTGGGGGTGAGACAGGCTGTCATGGTGGGGGCACGCGGTAGGGGGCGCTGCTCACCCCTGGCATCTGGGCAGCTGGAGAGAAAAGCCGGATCCTTCTGGATTTCCCTTTTAGGCCACACCCCTAATGGCCTTGCTCCATCCCACTAAGCTCCACCTCTTAAAGGGCCCACCACAGGCTGGGGATTAACCCTTCGATACATGGCCCCGAAACATCAAGTAAGGGCTTATTTGTGTATGGTACTGGGGATCAAACCTAGGGTCTTGTGCATGCTGGGCAAGAACTCTTACCACCGAGGCACATCCCTAGTGGCGAAGGTCTCCTGTGTAGTCCAGGCTGGCTTGGAACTCATTTGGTACCTTCAAACTCCCAGCGATCCTACTGCCTCGGCCTCTAACCTGAGAGCTGGAACTACCGGGACACACACCATGCGCAGCTGCTACTGCTGTTGTTTTTATATCTGCTGTCTGCAGTGCGTGGTTGGCAGCCGCGCACCAGGGGGCTACCGCATTTAATCTCCGCAGCAGCTGTGGGGCCAAGTCTCTCCTGGCTTCTGCCTCATGGCTGAGGAAACTGACGTAGCGGCGTTGGGGGCTTGAGGCCGACAGACCCGGTGATCTCCCACTCCTCGGTGGGCACCAGGGCTCCCCGTTCTGGCCCAGAGCCTGGAGCCACCCCCGCATGCAGCAGGCGTACTCTAGCGCCTGCCGCGCCGGCCCCCTCCAGCTCCTTGGGCACGGCCTTTCCGCCTCATGCCGGCTTATTTAAACACCTCGCCCCTAAGCAAGTGCTTTAGACCGCTGAACCATCTTGCCAGGGCCAGAGAAGAGAGCTCAGGGGCACAAGCGCCTGCCTAGCAAGTGCAAGGTCCTAAGTCTGATCCCTGGTTCCACCAAAAAAAAGAAATAGAGCCCGGCGGGATGGCTCAGTGGTCTAAAGCGCCTGCTTAGGAAAGCTTAGGCGGCTGCAGGGACCGCCGTTCGATCCCCGGCACCACATGCTGTGCCAGCTGCCCTCAGAGCAGGCTGAGCCGGCCATAAAAATAAATAAATAAACAAACAAAAGTTCTGAAACAAGAAAAAAAATTTTTTTAATTAAATAAATAAATGCCTCTCACCTCACTGTCCCCAGAAGGTGGCTGCAGGGTTGGCAGGCCCAGAGCTGGATGCAGCTGGGCAGAGAGCCCTGCAGCAGCCTGGGTTTGGTGGCCAGGAGCACCAGGCTTGGGGTCCCCAGCATTCAGAGCCCCCTCCCCGCTGTGACAGAGGCCCCAGGGTGGCCCGAGGTGCCAGAGTCACTGTGGCGAGGAGCCAGAGCAGCCGCCCAGCCCAGTGTCAGCCGCTGGCTCTCACCATATCAATCATCCAGTCCTTAAGACATATTAAAATGGATTTAAAAAGACATTCTACATTTTCTCTCCTTAACACCCACATTATTGCCACACATCGGCTTTTGTTTTAATTAAAATTGGTTTTGAAATCCTCCATGAAACTTCAGAGGGGCTGTTAAAGGCAGCAATTTCCTTATCGGTAGCGTGTCCCTGCAACATACTGTAATAGTCATTTTGTAACAAAGCGCAAGTCTTATTAATTTAGCTCAATCAAATCAGCGCCATGTTAATTTACGGGGCTGTAAAAATCTGGCAGCGCCGCTCTAGATCAAGGAACTTAGGGCAGCCGAGACACCAAGTGGGGTGTTTATTTTGTACAATGGACCCGAACTGCCTTTCTGTGATTTAAAAGCTTTTGCGGGCACACGATGGGAATATCACATGCATATAGAATTGTGCACGCTACGCCTCATTATGCCCCACAGAGAGCCAAAATCATTTGGTATTCAGCTACCTAAAATATTTCCTTTTACATACAAATATTTTTTTTCTGCATTCAATGGCTTCTCTATGTTAATTTTTTTTTTTTTTTTTTTTTCCCCAGCGCTGTGAAGCAAGATCATTTCCTACGTGGGATTCTATTTTGGTCCCGTATTGATCTTTAGTGGTATTTGCTAAGTGCGCCCGCTGCACCTGCTGGCTCCCACCCCGCTTGCTCTCCAAAGTGGAAGATCCTCGAGGTGGATTTTTGACTTTTTGTCCTTTTCTCCCTGAAGCCTCTGCCTCCTGGATCCCTGCTTCTGGGTTTACTTTTGCCAACTAAGAATGCTTTTTTTTTTTTTTTTTTTTTTTTTTTTTTTTTTTTTTTTTTTTTTTTTTTTAAATTTTTAAAATTTTATTATTTTTTTTCTTGTTTCAGAACTTTTGTTTGTTTATTTATTTATTTTTATGGCCCGCTCAGCCCGCCCTGAGGGCAGAGCTGGTGCAGCATGTGGTGCCGGGGCTCGAACCGTGGTCCCTGAAGCTGCCTAAGCTTTCCTAAGCAAGTGCTTTAGACCACTGAGCCATCCTGCCAGGCCCCTACTCTCATCTTAATAGCAAAACTTCACAATCACAGTTTCTCGGGTTTGCCAAGAGTTGCAGGCTTCCTGCCAAGGGAGAATAGGAAGGGGCACTGAGCCAAGGGGCCTCAGAGAGGGTGAGTGACTTGTCTGAGGTCACACAGCAGATGAGGACAAGGATTAGACCCCAGTGCTCAGGCCCGGTCCTCTCCATCACTTACCACTGTGTGAGGACTACAGCAGCCACTATAGCCAGGCAGGAGGTCACTGGTGTCCTGGCTTGGCTTGGGTCTCACCTCTTGGACGGCTGGATAAGGTGAGGTCATCACACCCTTCCTGGATAAAGCCGGGCCCAATTCCACTGGGTGGAAGAGGAACCAGGAAAAGCAGTGTCCAGGGGGACCTGGGGCCATGCAGCCGTGGGCAGAGGAGAAGGCAGCGCAGGGCCAAGGACACCCAGGTCGGCACATGGTGACCGCTGGATCCTGGCCACGCCAGGAGATGTGGCTGCAGGCAGAGGAGGAAGCGGTGTCGGGCTGCTGCTGTGACAGCCGGAGAGGCCATGGAGACGGCAGCCAGGCCCCAAGCGAGGACTGCCCTCCAGGGAAGACCTACCTCTTCCCACTTAGGCATTGGTCAGCCCGCACCCTCCTGCCTGGGCATCTGAGCTCACAACAAAGCTCAGAGCCCAGCAGGGGTCCTTGTGTTGGGCCCCGGGCTGCCGTGCACCGCACAGAGGCCGTGGCTTCCTTAGTGGTGACAGTGTGGGATCCCCTGCTCCAGAAGGCCAGCCAAAGCCCTTGTCTCATCTTTACAATGGCATTATCACTCAAGAAGGGTGAGGTGACCTCCCTGATGCCCCCCAAAAGCCTGAAAGTCCTGGGGACTCCGACTCCAGCACCAACTCAAGCCTACACGTCAGCTGAGACTGCAGAGCCATCCAAGGGCCCCGGACGAGCGTGTGCCCACCACCCGGGGAAGGCAGAGATGCAGGGACAGAGATGTCAGTAGCAGGGCAGGAAGACGTTGGTGCCAGGCCTGGGCCTCGAGGCCTCTGGTGAGGAACAGGCACCAGGAAGGTCACAGCTGGGGTGCAGCTCTTGGCAAAAGAGCTTGCCCTCGAGGGACAGAAGATTCAGAAGAGGCCTCAGGGCTAGCGGGAGAGCCAAGGCCAAAAGCTCCCTTGCTGGTGGAGTTCAGCAAGCAGCGGCCAGGGTTCCACAAGACAGGGAAGCCAACCAGTTCTCCACACAGGCCCAGGCCTCCGGGATCTTGGTCTGCTCTGCATCCCCAGGCCCCAGCCACCCTTTGTCCATTTTCTACATTTTGTTTGTTTGTTTGTTTGTTTGTTTGCTTGTATTTTAGGGAAGAGTGTACAGGGTGTTCAGGGTCTCCCTACTAGATTGGATTTGTAGTGATATGCTGTTTTCAGCCTCCTAAGAGCAGGGATTACAGGTACGCGCCACCACACCCAGTCTCGATTGTCATCTCAGTGCCCCCAGGCGGACAGGGCCAGCACAGCAGGCCTGGGGATAGAACTCCTGGCCCCTGTGCCTGCTTGCAGGCGCTTTAATACACTGGGCTATTTGGCTGGCTCTCATTTTCTACCATGTTTAACATTTCCGCAAATGAGTCTATCCTGGCTCCAGAGCCTGGATCTGGGAGGTGGAAATGCTCACATATTATACCCTGCGCCAGGCCAGACCAGGCCCTGAGGCCGAGCCAGAGGGAGAGCGCAGCAGCTCGGCTGCTTTCAAAATGGCTTCTCTCTGACTAGGCCTGAAGGAGGCCGAAGAGGACCTCTGAAGGAGTTAGAACACAGGACCTCTTGGGGCCACCCCAAGCCACAGGACCTCGATGGCTGATTGGACCACTATCCTCCCACCTTAGGCCTTCAAGCCACAGTCCTGCTGCAGTTAGTGGCACTGCCTCAGACCCAGGCTCCATGGCCAAAGCCCCAGGCACATCTGAGTTTCCACTGTGAGAGGATCCCGGCCTAGGCTCCCCCTGTGGTACGGATCAGCTCAGACCCAAGGCCAAAGACAGAGGAGGCTCTGCTCTCCCCACCCAACTCCCACGGAATGAGTTCACTCAGCCACTCCCTGGGGCTCTCCAAGGCCTCCTCCACTTCCTCCGCCATTCCAACAGGAAGACAGCGGGGCAGACCCAGGGACAAAGACCCGCGAACCCCTCTCCGCAGCCAACACCCAGCCTTGCCCGCCACCGCTTCCTGCTCTTTAAGACGGCTTTGCGAAGAGGAACCTTCGGTGGGAGCAGATGGTGGCTAAGTAGGAATGGTAAATAGTTTTAATTACTGCATAATGTAAGCGAGACAATAAAGGGGAGACCGTGGAAGCAAGCTGCTGCCGCCGAGGCCCCGAAACTGTCGTGGGGCCCCATTTGTCTGGCATGTGCTGTTCTCAGTCTTGGGAGGGCTTTAAAGAGAACGCCGGAAATATTAATTGCCCGCCTCGCTGGCCCATCCATCTTCACCACCGAGTAACACGCTTTTTTAATTTCAGGGGAATCGTTTTCAAATGGGAATCATGCAAATGAGTATTTTAGCTATTCATTTGTTTTACTGCGAGCGCTTTGTGAGCAAATGGCCTACAGCTTGCAATGAATTAAAAGACATGGGCACTGGAGACCGATTTTTAATACAAAGTCTTGACTCGGAGACGACCCCGACCAGCAGCAGAGAAAATGTTGGCATAGCAACTTTGGGTATTTTCATGCAAATTGGCTTCTATATAGATGATACGAAGGCAATGTTTTCCTTCAACTAATCATCATAAAATTAGTTTCACTATATTTAAATGCTTCCACTTAATGCATTATATCCATATGCATGAAATTGCCTCCGCTAATGCAGTACATAAAATGCCAAAGATACAATGAATAGCCAAATTGCAAGCAGTTATGTTACCTCCCATAAAAGCGGCTCCCCTCGCCACTTCTCTTTGTGTGTGTGTGTGTGTGTGTGTGTGTGTGTTGTGTGCGTGTGCGCGTGCTATTGAATGGGTGGGCAGCAGGAGCATTTATTACAAATTGCTGTTAGCGCGTGCACACGTGCGTGCACACACGCACACACATGCACTCCAAAGTCCTCTACACTTAAGTAACATTGAGGTTGTAATGAAATCTAACCAGTCTAATCTGGGAAGGGTCTGGTGTGACCACCTGGGCTGGCAAACCTCCTCTCCCAATGCCGCTGCCATCGTGAGAAGGGAGCGGAGCCTCCAGCCCCAGGCTCAGACCTACCCGGAATCTGAAATCGGCCGCAGGGGGCGTGGCTCCCTCCCCCACCCCTGATCCGAGGCCACGCTTTGAATGGGGGACCGGAAGGATGAGCCCACCACCAGCCTAGGGACCAGAACCCAACCCAATTGAGAAGGGGCCAAGAGAAAGAAATAAAGGGGAAAGCTGCCAAGCCCCAAATTTCTGGGCCCCCGCTCTTGATCCGTCCAGCAGCTGTTGTTATCTTTTCAAGAAAATTTCAAGCCGTGAGGCACGCCTGTTGGAGCACACCTGCAGCTCCAGCCCTCGGGAGGCTGAGGCAGGAGGATTGTTGTTGTGAGTTTGACTCCAGCTCGGGCTTCAGAGCGAGTTCAAAGCCAGCCGGAGCTACTGTGTGTAGTGAGACCCTGCCTCAGGAAGCACGAAACAACAGAGACAAACCCGCCATGATCACCCCTAGTCCTGTGGACAAAGGAGGAATCTCAAAGAAGCTGAGGAGCCCCTCCAGGCCCATGGGAGCAGGGCACGGGAGAGGAAGCGTTTAAAGGCCAGCCTCTAACACAAGCTTGCACTTTGCCCTCTGCCAGCGCGCCCCCTGCAGGTGGCACAGAGAATCGTTGGGAGTGACTGCTTCTCTAGAGTGGCAAGGGCGGTTGAGGCCAGAGGCGACAGTGCTGTCTTTCCCATGAATTGCGGACCTGTCTCCGCGCTCCGCCTGGAAGAATCCTCTAGTTCCTGCTCAGCCCGGCGGTGCTCTGTATTCAACTTCCGCTGAGAGGAACCACTGGCTTTCAGGGTGGGAATACGCTCCCACGGGAAGCTCCAGGGCGCCCTTCTGTACTGAAGGAGTCGCTGAGGACTTCTGAGTGGGACTTCCCCTCTTCATTCCCTGGAGGACTTGTGGCTGGAATGAAGAAGGGTGGGCATTTCCCTGCAGGGACTCACGAGCTGGGGCAGGAACCAGCAGGGCTGCCCCTCAGAACATTAAAAACAAAATCCAGCAATTCTACTTTTTTTTTTCTTGTTTCAGAACTTTTGTTTGTTTATTTATTTATTTTTATGGCCGGCTCAGCCTGCCCTGAGGGCAGGGCTGGCACAGCATGTGGTCCCGGGATCGAACCGCAGTCCCTGAAGCCACCTAAGCTTTCCTAAGCAGGCTCTTTAGACCACTGAGCCATCCTACCGGGCCAACAATTCTACTTCTGAGTGTTAAATAAAAAGTTGAAAGCAGGGTCCCCAAAAGATATTGTATACCCAGGTTCATAGGGGACATTATTCACAGTAACCAAAAGGTAGAAGCAACTCAAGAGTCCACTAATAAGCCAGGCATGGTGTCACATGCCTACAATCCCAGCACTTGGCAGGCTGAGGCAGGAGAATTGGTGCAAGTCTGAGACCAGCCTAGGCTACAAAAGTGAACTCAAGGCCAGCCTGAACTGCATAATCAGACCCTGTCTCAAAAACACACACAAAAAAGAGTCCATTAATAGATGAATAAACACGATATTACATACACTTATGAGGGAATATTAGTAGGTCATGAAAAGGAAATTTGAGCACAAGCTATAAGATAGATGAACCTCCAAGACATTATGCTAGATAGCATGCACCAGTGACAAAAAGACCAGCACTGAGGGATTCCATGTATTTAAGGTATCTAGAGTAGTCAAGTGCACAGAGACAGAAACCAATACTACGGCTAAGTGGTGATTGAGACCGTAAATCTTACATGTATTCTATGATAATGAAAGGTTTTTGAAAAATGGGCAAGACAGGAGAAGATCCTCCCCAAGCTTGCCTCAGAATTCAGGGCTGTGCTGAGAGAAACCTGACAGAAAACAGGCCCACCGACCTCAGAACACCACTCCTGTATATGACAGAGGTTTGCTGACAGAATTTGGCGCCAGTGAGGAGGTCCCTCACTGGGGACAGGAAGGACAGGACCTGTAAGCATCTGAGCGTCATCCCACCTAGACATCTAACTGCCTGCCGCTCCCCTCCTCTCAGCGGTCCCCTTAGTCCATCCCCCAGGCATGGATACTTCCATTTTGGCTCTTTCCATGGCTTTCCCCCCTCCTTTGTCCCCTCCACAAATGGTTTTCTCAGAACCATGGCTACTGCTGTTCTACAAACACTACCAACGTCTTGAGCGCGTGATGTTAAAATTATCCTACATGTCGTTATCCTCACCAAGGTTAATCCTCAGCCCCGGACCTGTGATTCTAATGCCAGCCACCAGGTGGTGGGCTTTGACAAACCCAACCTGTATCCATAATGGCAAATACCGCCTCTGCAGGCCACTGTGAGAACTGCAGGCCCAACTTGCACCCTACAAGGGACCAAGTCTTGGCCAGCATCTTTGAGTACCCAGAGATGCCCTGCAACTCCAACTGCTGTCACCTTCTTGGAGCTCCTAAAAGAACCAGGGCTGCCCAGTGCTGGGTGGCAAAGTCCTGGCGAGGCGCAGCCAGTCATTCTCTCCCATGGCCTCCAAGAGAAGGTGGGACCACACCACATGTCCCAGCTCGCGCTGCTATTTTACAGATTTGGCTTGTAAATTGTTCCTGCTTAGAAAATCTGGTGGCGGGGCTGGGGACATAGCTCAGTAAGATAAGTGCTTGCCTGGCAAGCGCAAGGGCCTGAGTTCAATCCCTAGTTCTGCAAAATAATAACAATAATAATAGTAATAGTAATAATAATAGTAATAATAATAATAATAATAATAATAAATAGAAAATTTGGTGGCTTGGTTCCTGGTAACCTTGTGGATGCGACTTCTTTGGGAGTTCCTGCTATATCTGCACTTCCTCCAGCTGCCTCTGGGGGGCGGTGGATGTCTCGCTGCCCTGGCCTGGCCTTATGCAAAGATCTGTGTAGGACCTTCTCAGGCATCCATCCTATTCCCCTAGTTCATGCAGCTAGCTGGGATATGGTGGCCCCCAGAAGTTCGTGGGGATTCCTCGAGCAAGGCGGCACACAGCGCTCACCTGGTCCCCGTGCTTTTGGGTGGCCTGACCATAACACATTTTGCTTTCACCACCTCCTGGAAAGCCTCTCAGACTTATTTAGCTTTGGGAGCAGAGTGGAAAGCTAGGGCGCGATGGGGAGAAACCTGCAGACGCGCCGCTGGCTGCTCAGCCCCAAGCAGAGCCCACAGAGCACAGAGCCACGGACTGGTATGAAGCTTACCACAGCAGCCACTCTGCGCCTAAGCCCCGCAGGAGCAGTTGGGTGACAAAACCTACTTGGAAAAGGGCTCAGTGGGCAGCAAGCATACAAAGAGGCTGACTGCAATAAGGTGAAATTTCACACGCAGAAAATGTAAAGTTGCCCATCTGGGTTCAAACCCCCAGTGGCCTGAGTACAGGGTAGGGGTCCCTCAGGTTGACAGCAGGTTCTTGGTTCAAATCCCTAGGCTCTAGCAACCCAGAAACTAGGTCCTAGGTGAAGTTGTGGCCTCTCCATGCAGGGAACCAGCGGAAGCGAGACTGCACTGAGGCCCACAGGAGTGATAGCAATGGTGACAGCCCACTGTCCCCAAAACATCCCCTCTACCCCGGGGGTAGCAGTGCACACACTGCTGAGGCCATAGTGAGAGACCCGGATGGCCAGGGGTTCTCACCTAGGAGGCTTTTGTACAAACCTTTGTGGGGTTTTGTTTGTTTGTTTTGCTTTAAACAATTTACTTAACTGAAATGGACTTACATTTATTTCTGAAGTGACTTCCATTTATTTGGATACATCTTTTCCCCATGGTGATTTACAAGAACTTCAGGCCAATATAAATGTTTTATAAATATTTGGGTATACATACCAATACCTTTCAGCAATACCTTTCAGCAAGAAAACACTGAAGAGTAAAGACCAGACACAATTACTCGCTACAGTGAAAATCTGCCGAGATATTTCTAAGGTAAGAAGGCACCACATACCTCTTCAACTAAGAAAATCACCCTTACAACACATGGCAATTTTATTTTTATGTGGGACCTAGAATACTTAAGCTGCAAATTAGGTGGTGAATGGCAGAGCTACATCCCAGTTTATGCCACGAATTCATAGGGAATAGGTTCCAACAACTTAGGTTCCTTCCCATTGGTCCTCACAAAGTGCGCTTCTCTGGGAGGGGCAGGCTGGTGCTTCAGTTGAACCCAAGTACCTTTCTCTTTGGCTTCTTTCTTTTTTCTGATCATTTTCCGTGATACTTTTCAGGAAACTATCATGACTTTTTGAGTGTTTAATATGCTCAGTACGTACATTAATCCTCTTGGCAAGTATCTTGCCCTTAACTTGCTTGTTTACAACAATGCCAACAGCGTGCTAGGTAGTATTATAGACTCTGTTTCGCCATGGTAACATTTGTGAGGCATTCCTTCTTGCACGGTACCCATTCCCTTGATATGTACAATGTCACCCTTTTTGTAGATTCGCATGTATGTGGCCAAAGGAACCACCCCATGTTTTCTAAAAGGCCTGGGGAACACATACTGAGTTCCTATTCTCTTGGCCTTTGTGTTAGTCATTTTGACAAATTATTAGAAGATGGCGGTTCCAGCCAAAAGCCTGTTGTGCAAACCTTTGAAGGGACGCTTGGGGACTACTCTGCAGCTCCCGAGGGGCAAGAGTCCACTCTAGTGTTCAGAATCTCTTTGCCACTTCATGGGTGACCCTATGAACTCACTATGTAGCCCAGGTAAGCCTTGAACTCCTAACGATCCTCCTGCCCTAGTCTTCCAGGTGCTGGGATCACAGGCACGTGCCACCACACCCAGCTTTAAAATTTTAAATAAAAACCAGTGTCACCCATTTTCCTATTGCCTGGTGTCGTGAAATGGCGCTGTCACTGACCCTGTCTTTACTTAAAATTTTGGAACTTCATCATCTGCTTTAATCATGGGTGTTAAGCATGGATCGCCTTCAACTGTCACGAGGCTGCTGGGGACTTGGCACCCGATACACCTGCATCTTCTTCCTCGCCCTGTCTCCTGAAGGTTTGGGAACAGCTCCACCCTGGACCTGAGCCAACATGTCCAGGGAGCCCAGCTGCGCTGGGGGTGCTGGGCTTACACTGAGCACAAGGAACCCTTCGCCTTTCCCTGCAAGGTGCTCCGTTGAGAGGTCTTAGGATTTTTTTCCTAAGAAAATATGCCACAGCATTAAAAATTTAGTCCCACAAAAGCACAGCTCCTCTCAGAGGTGCTGTATTCATTTAATCATAGTCAATTTGGGCCAATCCCTCTTGGGGGACCCCAGGGACCTCCCTCTGTGTCTCCAAGGGGTTCCTTCAGGCTCTAGGGCCATGCTTGTCACAGAGAATTTCCTGGCTCCCCAGCTCCCAGGGAGATAAAACACCTTAGCCTCATTACTCAGATGGTTAATTGCAAACTGATTTAATTAAAGTATACAGATATTTCCCTGAGTTAGTTACATTTCATATCACTCCATTAGGAGTAATTGGCTGGCCAGGTGGGTGGAGCAGGAGCCCGGGTGGCATCAGGCTGTCACCAGGCTGCGTGGGCAGCCGGCAGTGCTCCCGGCGGCCACTGCAGGTGTCCCTGGGTCGTCGCAAAGCTCACAGACCAGTCAAGAACCTGGTCTGATGGCCTCCCACGCTTAGGGTCTGGGAGCGCAGCGTCCTCCTCCAGAGCTGCAGAGCCTTTGTTTCCTCTCTCTGTAAACAGGACAGAGGGCGGGCCCAGCTGGCAGACGCGCCTTCTTCTTCCTCTCTTTGCCCACCAAGAAACCAGTCGTGATGTCTGGAGCGCCAATGGCCGCCTTGTGAAACCACCAGCAGAGCTACTTGGGGAAGCAGAGATAGACTGTCGCTCTGTCCCTGACGCTAGATTTCATTGCGCCTGAGGTGGTCTGGTATTTGGGGTTTTGTGTTCTGCTTTTTTTCTTTCTTTCTTTCTTTTTTTCTTAATTACAGCTGATTCAGCCTGACCTAGGGTGGGGCTGGCGCAGCATGTGGTGCTGGGGTTTGAACCGCAGTCCCTGCGGTTGCCTCAGCTTTCCTAAGCAGGTGCTTTAGACCGCTGATCCATTTCGCCAGCTCTGTGCTTTGATTTGATTAAGTCTTAGCTTCTGTCTTTGTTTCCAGCTGCCAAATTCTATCCCTAGCCAGTAAGGCTTCCCTGCTCCAAACCGCCCGTGGGCGCTCTTCTTGCGGCGCCAGGGACCCTCCGTCTGCTTCCCAGGGGCCCAGGCCTGGGTCTGGCGGCGAGGATGCCTGGAGCCTGCGCCCTGGTTCACCTCCTTTAGCAGGAGAGACCGTGGGCAGGTGGGGGAACGTCTGCCCATCAGAGTCGGAGCGAGCAGCTCAGTCTCAAGGCTGCTTCAGATGCCCAGGTCGGAGAGGAGCAGCTTGTGGGGACCCCAGGGACCCTCATCCGGGGCTCCCAAACCACCTGGAGCTCGCTGATGGCAAGACACACTCAGAGGCCATGGAGGAGGAGCCAGAGACGCTCACGCCATGGTCCCCTCCCCTGTACCTACTCGAAGCCACCACCACCGCCACCTTGCCCAGGCCTGGCGCCTAGCAGAGCACCTCGAACTGTCCCCGGAGCCTTTCTGGGGGACCCCGTCGCTTGCCCTCACCTCGCTGCTGCTGCTGCGTTTACTTAAGGCTGAATTCTCTGTCTAGAAGTTCATTAATTTTTCGCGGATGCCAACACGAGGATCCTTTGTGCTTATCCTCAACTAAATAAGTCAGGTCATAAGAGGTAATGCCGGGGGTAGTGGGATGTAAACAAACACATTCTACCTCAATAAACATGCTAATTTCCAGCTATAATATTCACAAGTAAAAGATCCATCACGCCAACCCTATTTGGTGGAGGCAGCCGGCCTCATCCGTCAAGGAGGGGAACTCCCGCCAGTTCGCCGCAGGAGGGAAATAGTTCAACTTAACTTGCTTGATGACGCCCTCGGGGGGGGGGGGAAGCAAGAGCCTCACAAATGAGTCTCAAAATGTGATAAAAGGGTTATCTTGCAGAAGTGAGCCCGCATCATCATTACCTGCGACGGCCAAGGCCGGGCTCCAAGGCTTGAGTGATGGGATCGCATCTTGCAGGAATTAAGGCGGTGGAGTCGCGGCCCCTTCCCAAGCCAACCAGCAGGACCCCGCCTGCCCTGGCTGGGGCTGGAGCCTCGCATGGGATGATGGCCTAAGCCTGAGATGACCCTGAGCGCCACTGCAGAGAGGGACCATAGAGCGTCGTGGCCCCCTCCGCTTCCTGAGAACACTGAGCATCTACGTGTATCGCCATTTACTTGGTAGTAGGCTCCTGGCACCTGCTCAATGCGAGCCGGGATAGGGGCTGCGACCCAAAATCCGGTGGAACACTCCGTGCTTAGCATCATAGCTGGCTCGGGGACCCACGGGATCTGCGAGTTCAAAGTGCAGAGGTCGCTCAGAGGCAGGGGTGTGAGTGGACGGTCTGTGATGCCCCTTTTGATTCCCCTGGTGAACCCTGTTCCCCGAGGTCAGGGCAGGAGGCTGAGGCTTTGGGAGGTGCTTGGGTGCCTCAGAGAAGCTCTCATAACTAGGATTTGTGTCCTGATAAAACAAGTGAGAGGGGTGCAGTTCAGTGGCACCGTGCCTGCCTGGCAAGGGCAGGGCCCTGAGTTTGATTCCTGGTGCCAAGAATCAAATAATAAAATAGGCTACAGAGGGGCCCGGCAGTGCACACCTGTGGTCTCAGTACTTGGGAGGCTGAGACAGGAGGATCTCTGAGGGTGAGCAGGAGGATCTCTGAGGGTGAGGCCAGCCTGGGTTGGGTCACAGAGAGCAAGAGCCTGCCTCTGAAAGGAAAAAAAAAAAAAAGGCCAGACCCCTTCCCCTATGCCATGCAGGGAGAGAGAGAGAAGACAGCCATTCCTGAGGAAGCAGCCTGCACCTGACCTGCGACTGCCTGCGGCTGCTGGGTCTTCAATTTCCACTCGCTTCAGCCTCACAGGATAATTTTTAGAATGAAGAGATGGAGGGGCCCGGCAGGATGGCTCAGTGGTCTAAAGCGCCTGCTTGGGAAAACTTGGGCGGCTTCAGGGACCACGGTTCGATCCCCGGCACCACATGCTATGCCAGCCCTGCCCTCGGGGTGGGCTGAGGCAGCCATAAAAATGAGTGAATAAACAAACAAAAGTTCTGAAACAAGAAAAATAAATAAATAAATAAATTTTTAAAATTCTTTAAAAAAAAAAAAAAAACAATGAAGAAATGGAGAGTCCAGGCATGGTGGAGCACGCCTGTAATCCCAGCGCTGCGAAGGCTGAAAACAGGAGGATCACTGCGAGTCCCAGCTGCCTCGTGAGACCCTTTTCCAAATACATTTTTTAAAAAGGAGAGGTGGGGACAAAGCTTCTAGGTCTGCAGGATCCAGAGCCTACAGCAGGATTAATTTCCCAAAGATCAAAAAGCAAGAACCGTGTTGGTGGGCCGAGATGGAGTGCGCTGAGGACCCGAGCTGCAGGAGTCCAGGTCAGGGCTGAGCGGGGACACTGCGCCACTGCCAGGCCGGGAGCTGCACCTTCCGGGCTGAATGCTTTGAAGACTTTCCTTGCCGGCAGCGGAGGCCGGGAGGGAGGATCTGTCCTTATGGCTGTGGTCTGCAGAGCAGGTGGCTGCGGGTGCTGCAGGGAGAGCAGCAGGCAACAAGGGAAGGGGAGGGGGGAGGGAGGAGGGAGACAACAGCCCCAGGCCAGCTGGCCAAGGTTTCCTGGGTGACTGCAGGGACCCAGAAAGAGCAGCCCCTGGTGTTCCTCAGGGGTGGGAACATTTGCCAAGCACCTTCTAAGCTCTGCCTGCGTGCAGCTGAGAGCACAGGACAATCAGCTGCAGAAGCCAGCAGGAGGACCCCAAGTTCCAGGCCAGCCAGGGCTCCAGCCTGGTTTCTCTGGGCTCAGAGCAGCCAGCCTCACTTGGAGGAGAGACTCAGAAGAGATACTCAGGGCTGGCGACATAGCTTGGCGGTCTAAGCACCTGCCTGGCAAGTGCAAGGACCCAGGTTCAGTCCCTGGTTCTGCATTCAGTGACGACCCTGGGAACCCTGGGTGCACTGTCTCTGCCCCGAAACCAGGTGTGGTGGTGCACGCCTGTAATCCCAGCACTGGGGAGGCTAAGATGGGAGGATCACCAGGAGTCCAAGCTGCATAGCAAGACCTTGTAGAAAAAAAAAAAAGACAAAGATCTATATGTAATTAAAAAAAAAAAAGTGACCCTCAGATGTGAGCCCAGGTCATGCCTTCCTGTAGGGATGTGAGTTCCCTCAGGAGGCCCAGTAGGACAGGAGCAAGCATGTGTGGCCTCCAAGGGACCTCTAAGTCTGGACCTCTCTCCTGGGGCTCAGGCCTGGGGCACTCAGGGCTCCTCGTGGCCCCAGACTCATTACCCAGACATCTGGGGTGCTAGACAGTCTCTGTTCCCCCTCCCTGGGGAATTCCTCCCCTCCGGCCACACCCTAGTCCCAGCCTGGATCCCTAAGGGGAAACAGGCCAGCACACTAGGTCCAGGGATAGGCTCCGGGAGCCTCGCTTGTTACCATGGAGAGAGGCCTCCCTGAAGCCCACTGCAAAGAGAAAATGCACTTCACAACTCTGGTACTATGGGAGGCTGAGGCAGGAGGGCTGGAGCTCAAGCCTAGGCTGGGCAATCTAAGGACCTAGTGAGACCTGACCTCAGAAATTAACCGAAGGACTGGGGACGTAGCCGGGTGAGGAGGTGCTGGGTTTACTCTCCAGTGCTGCAGAGAAAGAGTCAGGGAGAGAAGGAACAGGACACCCCATTGCCTCCCCTCGCCTGGCTTCAATGTGCACAGAGCTCACACTACCTGCTAACGAGTCAGCCAATCACGGAACACAAACCTCTTAGAATGAAACATTCTGGCATGCACGGGACACGCACAGCACGTAGCAAACAGAGCCGTAGGCAGGCGCACTTTCTCACCAAGGTAAAATGACATATCCACACAGAAGTGTCCAGAGCAGGGAATGTCTGCACCCCTGGGTCCACAGAGGGAGAGGCAGGGCTGCTCAAGCCTCAGGGACCACCCTGAGTGGGGACACCTGGGCAGGACCCCCTGATGTCTCAGGGTGCGTTTCTCCTCTCCTGCCCCATGAGCAAGGTGCCGACTTTTCAATGCTGTGCTGGGAAAACGCTCGATGTTGCGCAGGGCTCAGCTTTGCTCATCCAGGGGCTCAGGAATGTGTCCCACAGCTGGAGCTGCCTGGGCTCCAGCCTGGCCTGCAGTCAGAATCCCTGACAGGAGGACCTGGGGTCTTGGCCTAAGTAAGGGTTACCTCACCCCAAAACAGAGCAGAGGCTGGCATGTGGGACCACAGCTGGCCTCCAGAACAGCAGCCAGGAGGAGACCCAGAGCCCAGCCCTGGACACCAGGCGATGCTGCAGCTGAGCTTAAGGTCTCTGTCCTCGCTCCTGGGCCTCCCTGATCACCATGTCTCTGGAGGTGACAGCCTGGGAGGAGAGTGGCACCCAAGCAGCCACACTCTGCGGCTCAACAGGGGAGCATGGGGAGCAACAGCAGCCTGGGGGGCATGGCGTCCGCTGTCACCCCAGTGCAGGCCCCAGTGCCACCTGCAGGGGCTCAGGACATATACCCAGCTGCCTGAAGAGAGCAGCAAGCCTGTCCCCTCAGATCAGGGTCCTAGGTGCCTCGGGGAAGCAGCCACGCTTCACAGGGCCACTCTCCCAGGGACTGACTGCCCTGCTCAGCTACTCAGCAAAGCCTCTGAGGTGTACCCTATGCTCGGGCTGGACGCAGTCAGGTACCAGCAGGGGCCATGGGAAGGGGCTGAGCATTGGCCCCAGTGTGGCACTGTGGGGACTGGGCTGGGAGTCAGGGCGCTCAGGGTTTCCACTGGCTCTGAAAGACCATGCTGTGCCATTGAGAGCCTTGGTGTCCTCCTCTCCAGGGGCTTAAAGATGGAGTAGGTGAGGCCGGGCATGGCGGTGCATGCCTGGGATCCCAGCACTCAGGAGGCTGAGGCAGGAGGGTCAGGGCTAAAGTCCAAGACCAGCTTGGGGAACCGAGTGAGCTCCAGGCCAGCCCAAGCTGCATAACAAGACTGTCTTAGTTACTTTTTACTCGTTGCTGGGACAAATACCTAACACCCAAAATGAAGGAAGGAAAGGCTTATTTAGCTCACAGTTACTGGAGGTTTCAGTCCATATTTGGCTGGCCCAAGGCTGAGTGGAACAGGGCAGAGGGCATCCAGTTCGTGGCAGCAGAACAGCAACAATTGTGACAGAGGCAAGGGAACAACCAGGGAGCAGAGAGCAACAGCTCCAGTCTGTCTCTCTGTCTTTCTTTATTCAGGCTACTAAATGTGCATACTAAAACACATAATCCCAGTGGATCATGGGCCAAGTCTCAAACTCTAGAAGTCCCCACCCTATGATTGCATGAGGCTTTGGGGGGACAACTAGACATAAACCATAACAGAGACCCTGTCTGAAAAAGACCCTAGAAGCCCAGCTCCCATGCTGTGCTTTCCCACACTGTTGGACACTCAAGGTCACCACTGTCCCACAGCTGGAAGGAGCAGGGCCAGGCAAAGCTGGGCAGTCCAGCTCCAGAATACACACCTTGAAGGACACTGTAGTCTCCTAAAATCCACCAAAGAAAGCAACAGGGAAATATGTGCAGTTTTATGTCAAAGGATTTTCCAGTAACAGCCCGTAATTGGAATTAACCAGGTCCTCAGTAATAGGGAAGAGTTTAGCAAATTGTGAAGTAGCCCTGAATGGCCCGTTACAGTCAGGAAAAGTACAGGTTAAAAGGCATTTTCATATCTCAGCTGGAGTGATAGCTCAGTGGTCTAAGCACTTGCCTGGAAAGCTCAAGGATCCAAGTTCAATCCCTAGTACCACATGCCTTGCTGGCTCTACCCTGCCCTCTCCCCTGCCCTGCCCTCCCCCCCTGCACAGGCACATTGTAAGGGCCCCAAAACCTGGTGTGGTGGCACACACCTTTAATCCTAGGGCTGAGGAGGCTGAGACAGGAGGATCACCATGAGTCTGAACTGCATAGCAAGATCCTGTATCAAAATTAAAAAAAAAAATCATATCTCAAAGAAATGTATTTGTACTCAAGCTTAATTAGATAGGCAGGGAGCTGCCCCAGGAAAAGCAAAGCACACTTCAAGCATCCGTGGGTGGGTCACAGAGGTGTGGCCCGTGGGCTGTCTCTGGCCTCTGCCCCTTACTCTGCTTCCTGGGCACCTTGAGCTAAGCATCTTTGCCCTGCCATGACATTCTGCCACCTTGTCCTACCTTAGAGCCAGTGAACCATGAACTGAATCCCCTCAACCGTGACCAGGCTAACCCTCTCTGCTTTAAGTCGTGGATGTCAGGTGCTTATCCCAGTGACAGGAACATATAGATCATGGGAGCTAAATGGAGAGGAGGTAAAACACACAAGTGTGACATCCATGGGTGACTGAGGCTGCTGGAGCACCATGTCTCTGCTGGGCAGTGTGTAGGGACACAGCCCTGCTTCCTGGGGCTCAGGTTTGCTGGTTGATGACTCATCCCGTGCACCTCTTTGGTCCCTGCACAGACACGGCTCGGATCAGAGCCAACTGTGCAGCCACACCTAAGGCTGGCACTCGGGCCCTAGCCCCAATCTCAGCACCAGCACCTTCTCGCTCCACAGGCTGCTAGGTAGACAGGTGAAGATTCCACCCACACATCTTTCTGTGGGGCCAGCACGGGACTCACCTGGACCCTGACACAGGGCAGGAGCAGCTCAGGACGCAGCTGCTGACAGAGCAGGCCAGCCTGTGGGTCAGTTCAAGAGCAAGAGACCTGGGGTCCATTCTGCCACACCACAGGACACCTCAAAGTTGACCATGTAGACCCAGGAGGCTGAGCCGCCAGTCAGCCTCCACCTGCCTGTGGGGACACGAACCCCTCAGGCTCCCCTCCTGCAGCCAGGTGGAACCCCAATATCTGCGCAGGGTGTCCTCGGCAGGTGTTAGTCAGGTTAATGGGTCACGTGGAGACACGGCCAATGGCCGCTGCTCTGCAGAGGCTCCAATACTGTGCGGTGCTAGGCGGGGAGAAGCCTACAACAATGCAGAGCCCTGCAGAGCAGGCCCCGGTTCAAGTCCCCACACGTCCTGGGGGCTCACACTTTGGCAGGAAGAGCCAGGAGAACCGACAGGGAAAACTAGATATGGCGGCCCACGCTCTTCCCCAGGAACCCTGACAGGTGACAATGGTGGCATCCAGACATCTGGCACCTCCGCCTCCCTCTCTGCTGTCCCCACAGCCTGTACACAAAGAGGCAGGCCCGGGCTGCCCCAGGCTTCTAATTCCAAAGTTGGCGATCATGCCAGCGGGCATGCACATCAGGTGCCTTTATTTATGTGCCTATTTATTTATTATTTATTTTGTGCTTATGAGACAGGGTCTCAGTATGCAGCCCAGGCTGGCCTTGAGCTTACTTTGTAGCCCAGGCTGGCTTCAAATTCACGCCTTCCAAGTGCTGGGATTACAGGCGTGCGCCACCACACCTGGTCTTAGGTATGTTTACTAGTGATAGGAGGGGCTAAGAGGGACATTCATTACATCATTTCAAAGTATCTTTATATGTACCCCTAACAGTTTGTTTTGCATGTGGAAAATATTTCTATTTGAGAACTGTGTTCCAACATAGAATTGCTCAGGTTAGCCATCTCAGGTACTTGGGGGTTTTGGTTTTTTTTTTTTTTTTTTTTTTTCCTGTATATAAGACAGGGTATATAGGGCCTCACTACATAGATGAGACTCAGTCATTCTTGGGTTTTCAGCCTCCCCAGTATTGGGATTACAGGCGTGCACCACCCCGAAATCTCTGACTCAGTGCACTCCCAGGGCGGGGCCTGGCACGGTATGCAGGGGATCGAACCCGGGTCCCTGGGCCCGCCTAAGCAGGCACTTTAGTTTGCTGAGCTATGAGGCCGGCCCTATAAACTTGCTTTTTAAAGCTTTTATCTGTCCATGTTAGCGGCGCCCGGATCCCAGGTGTGGTGGGGGAGCTGGTACAGGGACAGGGCACAACCGCCCCTCCTCTCCTCTCCTCTCTTCCTCCACCTCTTGATTCCCTGCTCACCTGCAAACGCTCTGTCCCCATTTCCTAGCTCTTCTGCTTTTCGTTTATGCTTTGTTCAAAAGTAAAATCGTTTCTAAAAAATAGTATGTCTCCCCAAGTCAAATAGCATTAAAAGAATAAAATGGAAAGCCCCAGAGAGAGAGAAAGCACTTGCAAGACACCCACCTGATAAAGGGTTTGTCTACAAAACTTACAGGGACGCTTAACCCCCCTCCATAAGACAAAGAACAGAACTCTCGCTAGGCGACATGAAATACCCAATGCTTCAGGCAACACCTGGCAGTCGCTTCTGAAACCCAACAGGTTCAACCGCAGGACCCAGCGCTCATGCTCTGTGTGTTGATCCAGTTGGTTTAAAACCTTGCACTTGCGTATTTACTGTGACCTCATCTATCACCATCAAAACCCCAAAGGAGGCCGGTGAGATAGCTCAGTGGACTAAGGGCCTGCTTCCACAAACACAGGGACCAAGGGTTCCATCCCCGCTCCTGCATGCAGCGCTGGCCCCAGCCCCAAAGTGTGCTGAGCCGGCCACAGAGTCGGAGCGTGGTTGTGCGTGCCTGTCATCCCAGCACTGGGGAGACTGAAAACAGGAGAATCACTATGGGTCCAAGCTGCATATTGAGACTCTGTACCAAATACGTGAATGAAAAACAAAAACAAAAACCCATAGGAACCAAGGTGGTCTTCAACAGGCTCACACACACACAAAGAGATTCATTCATGCAACGGAGTCCTAAATGCACACTGTTAAGTAAAACAAGTCAGGACTGGGAACATAACTCATCGGCATAAACGCCTGTCTAGTAACTGCCAGGGGCCAAACTTGATCCCCGGTACCACTAAAAAAAAAAAAAAAAAAAAAAAAAAAAAAAAAAAAAAAAAAAAAAAAAGCCCTATTTAAAGCAAAAGATGCCAGTCTGAAAAGGTGAAACCTCTTACAGGACATTCTGAGAAAGACCACACTGACATGCACTCAGGACTTGAGATAGGAATGTTGGGGACACCTGAACGCCCGTGGTCCTCACAGCATGACTGGCCACAGCCAAGAAATGGAAACCACCCAAGTGGTCGTTAGTGGAGGATGAATGAAGAAAATGTAGCAGCAGTGGAATACTATTCAGCCATAAAAAGGGTGAAATCCTGTCACTTGCTGCAAAGTGGTTGGAGCCACAGGTCACTGTGTTTCCTGGAATAAACAAAGGCACAGAAAGGCCAGTGCCACGTGATCTCACCTTGACCTGGTGTCTAACAAAGCTGAGCTCGGAGAGGCTGAGATGGGGATGGCAGGGACCAGAGATAGGGGAGGGGAGAGTCGGGGAAGGAGATGGGGCTGCCAAGCTAGAGTGGGAGGGGCGAGATGTCCTGCTGTGCCGGCCACGGCACCGCCGGGCGACTACCAGCGGTAATGCCATGCTTTACTTTTTAAAACACAAGCGAAAAGGACTTTGGCCAGACAGGTGGCGCACAGCCGTCATCCCAGCACTGCACAGAGCAGGAGGATCCCACGTCCAAGCTCAGCCTAGGCTACTTAGGGACTCAGCAAGACACTGGAAAACAGGATTAGGGCGGTAGCTAAGCGTGAAGGCCCAGCGCTAAATGCTCAGCTGGGCATGGCAGTGCACACCCATCACCCCAGAGCTCAGGGAGGCTGAGGCAGGAGGATCTCCACGATTTCAAGGCCAGCCTGGGCTACCAAAACCTTATCTCAAAAAACAAAAAGAAAAGAAATGATTAAGGAAATCATGACAAATGATTAAGGAGACAGATATGTTAAACTCGCTGTAAACACTGCCCAATGAAACTACGTATTGAAATAAAGTGTGGCACTCTATCAATAGTGCTATTTTTGTTGTACAGGTCAGTTAAAAATAAATTTAGTTAGCCAGGCGTGGTGGTACATGCCTGTAATCCCAGCACTCGGGAGGCTGAGGCAGGAGGATTGGTGCGAGTTTGAGACCAGCCTGGGCTACAAAAGTGAGCTCAAGGCCAGCCTGAACTGCACAGTGAGACCCTGTCTCAAAAAGACTAAATAAATAAATAAATAAATATAAATAAATTAGCCAGGCGTGGTGGCGCAGGCCTGTAATTCCAGCACTTGGGAGGCTGAGGCAGGAGGATTGGTGTGAGTTCAAGACCAGCCTGGGCTACAAAAATGAGCTCAAGGCCAGCCTGAACTGCATAATGAGACCCTGCCTCAAAAAACACAATAAATAAATAAATAAATAAATAAATAAATAAATTTAATTAAATTTAAAATACACACACAAAGAGATGGGTGGGGTCCGGGGTACAGCTCCCTGGTACACTGCCTTCCTGAATCCCGACTTCTGTGCCCAAGACAGAGTTAGCTACTTGCTCACAGAGGACACCCTTCTGCCGTCACTTCACAGCTGCTTCTTGAACAGGTGTCCAAGCCACAGCTGGTCCTGGACACCGCCGACTCTGTCGTTCCCTTTAATGCATTTCCAACCACAGATGCTACAGAGGCACCAGTCTTCTGTTTCCCCTCTAATCCAACTACAGAACACACATGTGCCCAGTTAAAAATCAGGGCCGTGGGCAGCTCCACACTCCCAGCATGCAGGAGGCTGAGTCAGGAGAGCCGCCATGAGTGCGGGGCCAGCCTGGGCTACACAGCAAGGCCCTGTCTCAAAACACAACAACAACAACAACCACAAAAACGAACACAATCAGAGTGCCACCAAGGGATTCCTTCCACAGGTCAATAGTCCCCAGAAAAGCGACAGAATCTCCAAATTATGTCTTGCCCGCCATCTGAGTGCTTGTTACTTAATTTGTTCCATTCTTCCTCTGCTTTTGAGATGCAAATGTAGTCGTTTTCCAGGGTGAAATAAATGAAATCTGCTGGAAACTATTTTTCATACCTAAAATTTGATAGACGCTTTAAAGCGTTCCTCTTATTAGCTCCTATCCCCGGCACACAATCAACGCATTCATCAAGGGGGCTGGTGCCATTTGTATCAAATCTGAATCCTCCGAGTTTCCTCTTCCACTCCCCCCCCTCCCCAAGTTTCCTTTCTATTTCTATGACTTCCACCTGTCCCAGTTACTTTTTACTCATTGCTGGGACAAAATGCCGGACATCCAAAATTAAGGAAGGAGCTGGGCGTGGTGGCACACGCCTGTAATCCCAGCACTCGGGAGGCTGAGGCAGGAGGATCGGTGCGAGTTCAAGACCAGCCTGGGCTCCAAAAGTGAGCTCAAGGCCAGCCTGAGCTGCATAGTGAGACCCTGTCTCAAAAAGACAAAAAAAAAAAAAAAAAGAAAAATTAAGGAAGGAGGAGGGCTGGCCAAATAGCTCAGCAGGTTAAAGCTCCTGCAAGCTGTCACAGGGGCTGCAGGTTTCATCCCTGGGCCTGCCCTGCCGGCCCTGCCCATGGGGCATGCTGAGACAATAATTGAGACTGGGCTTGGTGGCACACGCTGTGTCTGATCTAGTAGTGAGACCCTGAACACACTGTAGACCCTTCCCCACCCCCCAAGAAAAGAGAGAAAGGTTTCTTCAGCTCACAGTTAGTGGCGGTTTCAGTCCATGCTCGGCTGGCTCCAAGGCAGAGTGGCACATGGCAGAGAGCAGCTGTCCATAGCAGCAGAAATTAGCAAATCAAAGGGAGGAGACGCAGCTGTGGCTCGGAAGCCCCTCTCCCTTCCTTCCATGCTAAGAGCCAAGACCAGAGCTCCTCCGCAGAAGTGGCGCCCTTCCTTCCACACTGACCGTGACTAGGGTTCCTTGGATGAAGTGCTGGGTAGGATCAGTCCTCGATACCCTTTTCTAGCCTTGTTGAGCTGCCTCTCTCTAGGGCCGGCCCTCCATGCACTGGGGAGGGCCCACTGAGCCGGTCCAACCAAGCTTCCAGTTTTGCCAGTAGACACAATGTATCGACCGCCACACCACCTGTTTCCTGTCATCTATCTTTTCTTTTGCTCTTTCAATTATTCATACTTTTTTTCTTATGCAAGAAAAACTATGCTGTGGTTGGAGGCCGTAACTGTCCTGGATTCTTGATATCCCAAGCAAAGAACTGGGCAGGTGCCCGGTGCGGTGGCTCATGCTGTACATAATCCCTGCACGCAACAAGCTGAGGCGGGAGGACCGCTGCAAGTTCAAGACCAGCCAGGACTGCACAGCCAGACCTGGTCTCCAGGTGCCATCGATTGTCCTGTAAACGATATCGGTTATCAGACATGCCCAACATAACAGAAAAGGTAAAAGGTTCACTTTACTGTCCTTTTCATTTGTTTGTTTAAGAGAACAGAAAATAGAAAAAGAAGGAGGAGGAGAAGGTGATGGAGGAGGAGGGGGCGGAGGAGGAGGAGGTAGAGGTGGTGGTGGAGGGGTGGAGAAGGAGGAGATAGAAGAAAAGGAGGAGGAGAAATAGAAGGAGAAGGAGGAAGATGAGAAGAAGAAGAAGAAGA